>OY751314.1:46829031-47108800 GCA_963564615.1 Rhorus exstirpatorius | reverse complement strand
AACACTTCCCTAATTTATTATTATTATTATTATTTATTTTTGAAATATCTTTTATAAATCTCTATATATATATTTTTTTTTTCATTATCGAACGAAAGAATAAAGTTTTTTGCACGAAGACTAAAAAAAAATCGTAAAAAAAATTCAGGTACTCAAGTAAAGTGTGTATTTATAAAAAAAAAAAAAACCCCCCCTTTGATTAATTCTAGCCTAGCTAGAAAATAAAAATAATTCTGATTATCATCAATTGCGTCGTATTTTATTTTTATCGAAATAAAAAAAAAACAATCACCAAAAATATTGATAAAATAATTGAAAAAAAAAAAAAAAACTAATCAAATATCCACGAGTCGTTCGCACGAATGCCATTATCATTACTCGCCTATTTTCTCGGTGAGAGGGGAGCCACACGACAGACGAAAAATATAACGAAGAAGTAAGAATTACAAAAAAAGAAAAAGAACGAAAAAAAAAAAAAAACACGAAGGTGACTGTTCTCGTATAGTGACTTCAAGGGACAAAAGAAAATTCGGACAGGCTGTTAATTGTGGAAACGAGATAAGACAGGGTGGATGTTTTTGTTTTTGTATGGTCGGTTCAGTTGAATCCATATGAGGATGCGAGAAAGAGAGAGAGCGAGAGAGAAAGAAACCCCAACCCAAATTGCCAACAGAGAGAGAGAGAGAGAGAGAGAGAGAGAGAGATTGTGAGGAGAGCCAAAGAGACGAGAGTTGTGAAGGTATATATACTTTCTTTTGTTCACGCGGAAATATCTTCTACTTATCGTCTTTACGAAATGTGGCACAAGGAGAACGAGAATGAACGAGATACGACGGGAGATTCTCTATGTACCGGTACAAAGGGCCATTTATTTCACTCGTTTGTGGGTTTCTTTTTTTTTTTCTTCTTCTTCTTTCTTTCTTTATTTTCGTCTCGTTATTCGCGTTGTCCGGCGACTAACCGGGACGACACACGACATAAAACCGAAAAAAAAAGTACAATTCATATTTCAATAAATTTTATTTCCACCAGAAAATCAATGTTTACGGATTGTACGAAATTTCGAGTTGTACCAAACGCATATTTTTTGAGATAAACAATTCGTATGTGAATTTGTATTGATAATTAAAATGTAGCCAATGCATATTTACAATTTTCCCTATTTTCGTATTATTTCTATTATAATTCCTATTATTTTTTATTAATATTTTCGTTTTTTTTTCAATTCTTTTAATTCCTATTTTTCGATTTTCCTATTTCTACATATTTTTCTCTTATTTTTCCTATTTTCGTACATATATTTTTAGTGATAGGAAAATTTGTATGTAAATTCGTAATGAAAATTAAAAATTAGCCAAATCATATTTACAATTTTCCCTATTTTCCTGTTAACTCTATTATAAGTCCTGTTGTTCTTTTTTTTAATTAATATTTTCGTATTTATTTTCAATTTTTCTCATTCCAATTTTTTTATTTTCCTATTTCTACATACTTTTCTCTTATTTTCCCTATTTTTCGATTTTTCTATTTCAACATATTTTCTCTCATTTTCCCTATTTCAATACGTATATTTTTCGAGATAAAAAAATTTGTATGTGAATTTGTAATAAAAATTAAAAATCAGCCAAATCATATTTATACAATTTTCCCGATTTTCCTATTTCTTCATATTTTCTCTTTTTTTTTTCCTATTCTCGCACATATATTTATGTAGATAAGAAAATTTGTATGTGAATTTATAATGAAAGTTGAAACTGGCCAAACCATACTTAAAATTTTCCCTACTTCGTATAAATCCAATTTAAAAAGACAATATTTTTTCGCATTTTTTTCCAATTTTTTTTTTTTTTCATTACTCCTACTCTATTCGTATCCTGCCACTGATCGAATATGAGTTTTACGAATATAATACGAAAAATCATGTTGTGTATGCTATTTTTTTTCCCCCTCGGATATTAATTGAAGAGGGAAGATTTTATCCCTCGTCGAATTTCGATGTTATCTTTTTTTTTGTTCTCATCAGCCAACGTTTGTCAATTCGCGAAGAGAGGGAAAAGGAGAGAGAGAGAGGACCGTGGGAAATAATGTATCAAAGAAGAAGAAAAATAGAATTTTCTTGATCATCTTCCTCCTCGATGGTAGATATGCGTGAATGATTGATCAAACGAAGAGGAGAGAGAGAGAGAGAGAGAGAGAGAGAGAGAGAGAGAGAGAGAGAGAGAGAGCACATACTGTACACAACCCACGCACACGAGGATCGATTCTCATCCATCTCCTAATTCACCGCATGGTGGCCCATCAGTTTGTCTTGCCCTGTATATACAAGCCTCTGGCAGCTTGAAGTATGATAAGCCGAAGAGGATCTCGGGGATTAAACGTCCGTCAAAGTTATCCCATACTATATATGTTACCTATTATACGCTAGCGGACTTTCAGCGTCATATGACCTGGACCCCTTATATGCCTCACGCAATATATATACCACCGATGAATTTTTCCGGGAGGCCAAGATATTTTATTTTTATTTATTTATCCACCAACTGCGTCGATCGTTCATTATATGTTAGTTCGAAAAGCTCGAATTGCTTAATCAATAACCCAGAAAAAAAAACCACCGTATATACACGAATATCAAAATCGAAACTTGCAAAAATATTGTTCATATACTTTTTTTTTTCAATCCTGCATCCTCGACAATGTCCAGCGAAATATTCAATTTTCTACGTTCCCCCCCTTAATTTCGAGAGTATCTTAATTATTTTATTTTATAAATTAAAACAGGCAATACTTTGATTAAAATTATTACTGATTATTAATTGATGGGAATTTTCGTTATTAAATATAAATAGAAATATTTCCCGGAAGAAAATACGCGCATTAACCGTCCAGCAAATCTTGAGGGGAAAAAAAATATATCGCGGATGTCAAATATTCTCATTAGCTCGGGAGAGAGAGAGAGAGAGAGAGAGAGAGAGGGAGAAAACTCTGCTCGTCGATTTTAAAGCTTCATACGACTCACGTGGCTATCCCGCATTACACTAGGGGCGGTATTCATAGGGCGTGTTCCGAAATTGACTGGCAGTGTTGAAAATGTACAGTATACGTGACTTGCACTATACATTTTCAGCACTGCCAGTCAATTTCGGAACACGCCCATAGTCGGGTCTTATTTCTAAGACGGTCTTAAGCACGGCCAACGACCAATCAAGTCGTCCTAAACGACGACTTAAGACCGTCTTAGAAATAAGACCCGACTATGAATACCGCCCTAGGACCTCGATTTAATGGCCCTCGATTTAATAGACAGTCCCCACCATGTTGCATTTATCGATCGGTTTTTCGCATGGTGGGAGATGGTGGGGGACGCTTAAAGTCTCCCCGATCAGGCCCGTAGCACGGAGTGCCGATGCGCAGATACAGCATGGGCGGGCATACGCTACCTCGATTTAACAAGGTGCGATGCGGAGCCGGTCCCGCCACTGGCCGTTAAATCGAGGTCTTAGTGTATGTAAAATGTATGAGATTCTACTGTAGCGACAACAAAATGGAATTGAGAAACAAGGAATCTATATTTGAACACGTGGAGGCGATACGAGTGACAGGCAATTGTTATCGTGAGGGGAATCAGTAAATTTATATACCCTGTATGTAAATAGAATAGCGTGAAAAACTATACGTATTTCATGAAAACTACGACCCTTTACATTTCTCGTTTTAATCTCAAACTTTACGATCGTCTAGCACGTAGTGCTACAGCTACATATATATATATATATATATATAATATATAACATGCACATGTATCATCGTGCGGCTCATTGTGAATTCTCCGAATAAATGAGTTTTTGCTTTTATTTTTTTTTTTTTATTATCGAGTTCCAGTCCCGAGTCGACCGAGCTAACCGAAAAATAGAATAAAACAGAAAAAAAACGAATGTGTATTATCCTCACCAGGCTCTCAAAGGGCTGCTGGTTTGAGGACAAAAACAAAAAAAGAGTAGAAAAAAATAAAACGAACCAGATGGATGAAACGTGTGTGTATACATAACTACATATATACTCCGACGCGTCAGCTGGTACGGGTGAAAGTGACAAACTTTTTGTTTCGTAGTTGTGTGTCGTTTAAAAAAAAAAAAAAAAAAAAAAAAAAAAAAAACCGTTACAAAGCTTTCGAACGCCATCGGACGGAAAAAAATGACAGCTCGAAGCTCTGCCGCGTCAATCAACAGACTCGCAAGCTCGCAAGACATGCGAAATTTCCGGGGGACGCATGGAAACGACCGGTGGCGCTATCGAATGGACGGTGTGGATAATATTTTAAAAAATTCCTACAATGTAACGCTTTTACTATGTTACCGACGGATAATTGGAAATTTCCAGCGATGTCCGTGATAAGGTGGGTTCTCGCTGACAAAGAGCTGGAGTCGTATTCTGTACACCGATCGACTTCTCAATCGACTTCGCGAAAACCAAAATGTACGATCTTTCACCAATCTTGGTAAGTGGTTAGTCTATGGCCCATGGTATATTTTGCGGTGATCAGTAAAACATGAACTATGAAAACGAGAGAGGGTAAACTTGTCGAAGTCGACTGAGAGAAGTCGATCGGTGTACAGAATACGGCTCCTGGACCTCACCTCGCCGGTTTAGTGCAGGCAGTGCTATATGTATAAATGGACCGATAAAATATAGTAGAAATAAAGACTGAGATTTTCAGGAGAGCAAATGTATTTATTTATTTGGTAACGCGAATTGCAATGCTGTGTATATTCAAGAGGTCTTCGTTGATCTGCGTTCGATTTTTGCCGCTGAGGTGTTGCGAGGCTTAAATAGTTCGCGCCGTATCCTCCTCCATGGCTGCGCCGTCCAATCACCGATCCCGGTTACGCGTCGGTTCCTCCTCCTCCCTTGGTCAAGATCTTGAAGTCCTCAGGGGTGCACAAACTTTATGGGAAATTCCAGAGGACAGACAACCTCCCCTATGGAATTTCCGCGCGTAGGCCTCCTGTTCTTCTTTAGGCCTCTTTTGTGCTGAGAATGAGTCATCTTCGGGGACATGAAATTATTACTTCTAACAAAGAAACCGAGTTTTCTATTGAACCGTCAGGTATATTGGAACCCTCGAGGTTTTTCGCATTTTATGGCTTTTTATATATAAACGCTTCAGTCACCACACCGAAAATCCCGATCCTCTCAGCATTTTACCCTACCATGAATAAAATATCAACTACAATAGAAGAACGATGTAGAAAGATAGATCTAAATGCCAATTGTACATAAAAGATGATTATTATGATTACGCAATCAAAAAATAACCGCGAAAGGTTTACTCGCGACATCTGTTATCTTACGTGGGCAATGCAACAATGATGCTGCATTCGTTACAACAAACGGCCGATAGCGCCATCGGACGGAGTAAAATGATAATTGGAAAATTTAAAAAATATGTTTTCCCGCCAAAACGACGAAAAAATGTACTTCGCATATAATTATATACATTTTTTTTTTTTTTTTTTTTTTTTTTTTTTTCGGGAATCATGACAGCAGGGACGGAAGTTCGATTTTCGTCCCTTGTAGCTTAATATACTATTTCTCATATCAAACGTTTTTTTTTTTTTTTTTGTCAATTCTTCATAATAAGAGCACCCTCGAAGACATAAAGTCCAGAGGGCGAGGATTTTTTTTTTTCCCTCCAATTCATTTTATGGCTACATTTCAAAAAGAGAAACCTGAAATCCAGGACGTTCCGGCGTTAACGGGTTCATGCATAAATAAACTGACAAAACTATAGTGCATTCACTGTTACAAACGGACACATACCTTGAGGAATGAAAAAAAAAAAAAAAATTGAAATGTCGATACGATATTACGTGAATTCCGCAACAGCCATATTTTAACTGTAACTATGTTGGCTAATTTTCCATTCGACCTTCCATTATTATTATCATTATTGTTTGTGAAAGAAAAAAAAAAAAAAAACCATTATGTTCAATCCTGTTTTTCCGAGATTCGTTGAAAAATATACATATGTTTTTGTGATCAGTGTCTCCTGGATACATCGCGTTATTGTTAATAGAGATCTCGTTTGCCAATCAATTATTATTATTATTATTACAACTTGCGTGCGTGCCGCGCGTAGTTTTGGTGTTTCCGCAAATTGAACGATTCACACTGGTTGGGTATTGGTATGGGGAATTTTGGACAAGAGAGGGGATGTGGCCGCTGTCTCTCCCTTCCATGTCCTCAGTTTGACATGACGCCTGAAATAATAATTATCCCAGCCTTAATGTCATTATAATTCACTACATTTTTTTTTTTTTTTTTTTTTTTTTTTTTTTAATTTGTTTTCAATGAATCTTCGTGGTCGTGTGATAAAGTTTGCTCGGAATCCGACAAGGTTCGTCCCGTGTACAAACGATTCAATTAATCGTGTATAAACGATTCAATTTCTGATCTTTCGAGCCTTCGTATTTTTTTCAATAGAAAAAAAAAAAAATGGAAAGTAAAAAAATACGTTGAAAAAAAAAAGGAATTTACGAGAATTATTTTAAAATTTGTTTGTTCAGGACTGATGATGTTGTATACTTTTAGATTTTTTTTGCAGAAATTGGTTCGCTCTAAAACTCGCAGTACATAGCGATCAAATTTTTTTTCCCCCGCATCCCAAACATATATCCTTCAAAATATGAGCGACCGCAGAGACCTTGGATAAAGAAAAAAATCTCAAGCGACATTTACATGAATGCGGGATAAGCATATGTGATAATTGCGATATTTTTCTCCGAAAGGAAAGTATTGAAAAGGAAAATAAATTATTTAAATCTCCAAATGACGCGAGCGAACTTTTGATGGATTTGAAGAAGAAAAATGACGATTTTAGTTTGCCGAGTGGTTTATATACACGTTGTATATTTTGATATAACGGAAAGTTCGAAACACGGGCACATCTTCGATCCAAAAATATCGCGATATTCAGTCATCCGCCGATTGCCGAAACGCCCTCGCGTTGCGCTCAAACGTAAAAATATTGGTGAGTCATTTTATTTCGGGTCTCCGCGGTCTCCGGTTAATTTATCTCAAATCTATGTTTGCTCTCGACAATTATATATATCATTTTTTGGCATCTGAAGTAAGTTGTGCGCATAAATAAATCTGCGAATCACGTACGTGTGAAGAATAAATAAATTAAAAAATAAATAAATATACAACACACATAAATAAATGTACGTAACATAATATATCTTTAAAAAAGATATATATGAGTAAAAATATCAATTATCGGCCAAGTTTGGGCTTCACTATCGGGGGATCTTTTTGCAAGTTACGCAGCTTGGTATCTCTGCGTTGAAAAACACGTGCCATAATTTTTTCAGATTTTTTCCTCCATTTTTTTTTTTTTTTTTTCGTATCGAATTTTTTCATTTGAACCTTTTTTGTTTCTTTTTCATTTAATTTTGGCGGCTTGAATTTGAAAAAAAAAAAAAAAAAAACCCCAATTCTATAGTTTTTTGCAAAAAAATCTCAACTTACCGAGAAAAAAAAATCTAGCCTAATTAATATATACGCGTAGAAGACTCTCAAAATCAATATTAAAATCTGAAAAGTCGTTTTTTCGCCATTGCCCAAAGTTCAAAAAAATTTTCCATGTTTTTTTTTTTCAGAAAGCTGACAAAATTTTACAGTAGGTACATAATATATCATTTTTAAGTCGGGATCTCTAAAAAAAAAACACTCCTGGGTTTAATAAAAATGTAAAAAAAAAAAAACATTATAAATCTCATTTATTCTAACAATTTTAATGTTTTTTTTTTTTTAATTTTTTGGAGCAGCTGTTGAAACGAACAATAGACAATTGTTGTGTACTGGTTTAAATACTGGGTTTGTTTTTATTATTTTACCATTACGACAGCATACAATAATTCCGGTTGAAATGCACATGTGACAGAGAAAACGTTTCTGAGTTTGAGACATGTTTGATAATAACTTTGTTCCCAAATTATTTGGTACGGGCGAAATCGAATGCAATGATTGAGTATATATCTTTGACAGTCTTTGAACGCAAAGATCTTTGTTCAATTTCAGTCTTACGCCAAAAACTCAAAAGTTACATTTGGTAAATTGCTAAAAGCCCATTCAAAACAAGTTACCAAAAATGAAACTTTTGAGTTTTTGAAAAATATCGAGTATCTGAATTCATAGACTGAAATTGAAAAGATATCTTTGCGTTCAAAGACTGTCAAAGATACTCAATCATTGCATTCGATTTCGCCTGTACGAAATAATTTGGGAACAATTATTCTCAAACCTGTGTCGAACTCAGCAGAAACGTTTTCTCTAGCGCATGTATTTCAACTGGAATGATTGTATGTTGTCGTAATGGTAGAATAATAAAAAAAAACAACAATCCAGTATTTACACCGGTACACAACAATTGTCTATTGTTCGTTTCAACAGCTACTCCAAAAAATTAAAAAAAATATTAAAATTGTTAGAATAAATGAGATTTATAATGTTTTTTTTTTTTTTTTTTTTTTATTAATCCCAGGAGTGTTTTTGGAGATCCCAACTCAAAAATTACATGTATAACGTAAAATTTTCTCAGCTTTCTGAAAAAAAATATGGAAATTTTTTTTAAACTTTGGGCAATAGCGAAAAAACGACTTTTTCAGATTATAATCTTGATTTTTAGAGTCTTCTGCACGTATATTAATTAGTCTATATTTTTTTTTTCGAAAAGTTGAGATTCTTTTACAAATAAAATATAAAATTGGTTTTTTTTTTTTTTTTTCAAACTCAAGCCGCAAAAATTAAATGAAAAAAAAAAAAAAAAAAAAAAAAGTTACAATGAAAGAATTCGATACCCAACGGTAGCTAAAAAAAATGGAGGAAAAAATCTGAAAAAATTATGGCACGTGTTTTTCAACACAGACACCAAGCTGCGGAACTTACAAAAATATCCCCGATAGTTAAGCCCAAACTTGGCCGATAATTGATGTTTTTACTCATATATATATATGTGTATACTAGGGTGATTCAAATAAAATCGATGTTTTTTTTTTTCGTATAAATTTGATAGCTGTTAGTACTTGTCAAAAAAGTAACTCTCTCCAAATTTGAGCTCTTAAAAAAATTTTTTAGAGGTCGCGCAAGTGACTTTTTTATTTTTTTTTTTCGATCGGGGCTAACAAACACGATTTAAAAATTTCTATTTTTCCGTTCTGCATAAAAAAATATCAGTACCTGATGAAGCAGCGGTTGTCCCAAAATTTGGGCTCATAAAAAAAAATTTAATGGCCGTGCATGTCACTTACATTTATTTTTTTCATTTTTCGCTGAAATTTGTAGCATAGATATTTCGATTTTTCATTGCTGCAGCAAAGGATGTTGGCACTTATTTAAAAAAAAAACAACTAACAACTAACTTTTCATGTAATTTATAATGATGTAAGTGTATTCATTTGGCTAAGAATTTAAAAAATAACGCGTTGAACAACATTTTTTAAATTTTTATTGATACGTTATTTATACGTTATTGACACGCGATATAATACATTGCGTACGTGTTTTAGAATTCCAAGTTGTTAGGATTACATATTCTAGCAACGAATCAATATATTTAAGTATTTAAGGTAGTTCTATATCGAGCGGCGAATTAATTAAAAAAAAAAAAATTGATTAATTAAAAATTTATTATAATATTCCGACAAATGTGTGCCATATTTATTGGAATAAATATTTCCTATCGTATTTTTTTATTGTTTTCTCCGTTCAAAGTCGGTTTCATCATGATTTTTAACAAACATCATCATGAAAATTTAGAAAAAAATGTTATAAACTTGCCTGCGACAGTTGTTACATTTTCTACAAGAACCGAAATTGTTATAGAACAACTAATCCATTGGGTACCAATAATTGTTGTTACCACAGCGTATAATCGACATTTCTATATCATGAATTTTAACGAGAATTGATTATAAAAATAGAAAAATTACTTGCTCAACCCCTCAACTTTTTTCTAGCACCCAAATTTCGGGAAACTCACTTTTTATAAAGTAGTGATATCTCTTGTCGTGACACCGGAAAATCTAAACATCTATATCATGATTTTCAGCCTGATTTGAAAAACGAAAAAGTTCAATATCGCCTGCGCGGCCATTAAATTTTTTTTTTTATGAGCCCAAATTTTGGGACAACCACTGCTTCATCAGGTACTGATATTTTTCTATGCAGAACGGAAAAATAGAAATTTTTAAATCGTGATTGTTAGCCCCGATCGAAAAAAAAAATAAAAAAGTCACTTGCGCGACTTCTAAAAAATTTTTTTAAGAGCTCAAATTTGGAGAGAGTTACTTTTTTTACAAGTACTAACAGCTATCAAATTTATACGAAAAAAAAAACATCGATTTTATTTAAATCACCCTAATGTATATATATGTATACATACACACACGCATATATATATATATATATATATCTGCAAAAATAACTCGGGTGTACATAATTCAATTGGTATGACAGGACGAAAATAAGAATTATCGAAAAAAATATAAACGTATTGCGAACGATTATTTGGTCGTGAATATCCAATTTATTTCCTCCTTAAAATTGTCACAAAATCCACTCCCAATTTCTATCCGTGAAGATCCGATGAGCAAAAAAAAAAAAAAAAAAAAAAAAAAAAAAAAAAAAAAAAAAAAGAGCGAAGGGAAAAAAGGAATAAAAATAATAACAATAATGCCAAAACACATTGTTACAAAAGCGAATATGAGCGCTGTTAATTATTCACGTACCTATGTATCGTATTCGAGCACTCGGAATGCACATGCGTTCGGTGCGGGAGATGAATTGGCGTTGCTTATTCGATGATTCGACGAGATCTCTTTCACGCCGTCCAGATTTTCTCGTATTGCTCTCGTGCGATTGGCCAGCTTCTCAGGATTCATTGGCGAGCCTGGAACCACCACCCATAGCCGTATGATACTAATTTTTTCTTTTTTTTTTTTTTTTTTTTTTTTTATCGATAATCACGCGAAAAGAAAAGTAAGAAGATCTCATCTTCTCAGTATTTATAATCGCCAATGAACGTTTCCACCGAAGAATTACAATCTTACTTCATCGATTCCCTCTCGCGCGTCCATTCAGCCAATAACAAACCAGCACAAGCGGATGAAGCGCTTCAATCTTCGTACAATTTATCTTATTCTTGCAGTCGTAGCATATCGACGAGCCATTAAGTTACCGTCTTGTGCGATATAATTTTTATTCAAAACGTTGCCAGCGCGTTTTTTTTTTTTTTTACCAATCAGTGAAATTTTTTATCCGCAATAAATGTAAATGTCACTATTCAATTATTCTTTTCGCATGTAATATTTCGGCATTTCGTGTATTTGTTTTGTGGTGCGTTTGTAAAAAAAAAAAAAAAAAATCGCAAAGTCACATCGATACTTTTAAGGCCACTTATATATTGATCATTTAATTCTCCGTTAAATCTGACATTAAGCTTTCAATTTTTAATTAGGTCCATGGTAATTCCTCTTCGGGTCCAAAAAAATTTTTTTTTTTTTCTCAATTTTTTAACATTCGAATGCTCGAAGTTTCATCGATTGCTCTTGACAAGGCTCTCGGTACTGCTAGCCATTAGTGCTCGTTGAAAAAAAAAAAAAAAAAAAAAAATAATCATCGGATATCACTTGAGGGAAGACTTCCATCGCTTCCTGTCATTAAAGACAAAATTTTTTTTTTTTTTTTTTAATTCACAAGTTGTGGTCCTGATGGCTCCAAGCTATTAGAACTGCTAAATAAAGCGCATAATATGTTTGTTTGTTTGTTTTTTTTTTTTTTTTTTTTTTTTAAATTCAGTATATCAAACGCTGAATTACGTATTTACAAAAATACGTAAGATCCAGGTCAAATTAATTGTATAATGAAAAAAAAAAAAAAAAAACTCTCGCTCCGAGCTCTGTTTCTCCTGTAATAATATCCGGTGAGAATTTCAATATTTTTTTTTTTCTGCTCTCCGTCTCTTACCTATATAGCTGAGCAACACCGGAAGGAATATGAGACTGTGCGCCGCTCCAAATAGTACAATACCCAAATACATCCTAAAGTAGAATACCTGAAATAAAACGAAAAAACAACGAGGTATGAAAAAAAAAAAAAAAAAACCCAAAAACCCAAAAAACAAAACGAAACAAGGAAGAAAAAAAATTAATCTTTCATCGAAAGTTTCAACGTTCGTCGATGTATGCGAAGAGATCGTTTCGTACCTTGAATATTTGGCTCTTTGCGAAGCCAAGAACTATAATACCACCGAACTTCGTTAAAGTTATTCCACTGAATACGGAACTTCCCATTTTCGTAACGGCATCGGCGACTCTCTCGACTCTCGTTTCTTTCACCGATACGGAAAACGAGTGTACCAAGTGACTGCAAAATTCTACGGATATACCGACGGCCTGAAAAAGAAAAAAAAGAAAAAAAAAAAAGAAAAAAAAAATCAAAGAATCAATGATAATAAAGAATTAATGATCGAGGTAGTCCCTTGCACTTTGGCGCTTATTGGAGTTTTGCGAATTGAAAATATTTTGAGCACTGAAAAATTTAATCTTTCGGATCACGCTGGCTGACTTTTTCCGCAATAAATTAGACGATTTTAAAATTTTCGTTTTAGCACAGGATATACGAAAAAAAAAATAAATAAAACAGCCCTAGACAAGCTTAATTGTAAATGAAGCTATAAGGGTAGACGGGGTACCGGTTGTGTGGCCGCACTTTTAAGCATTTTCGAACATTCATTTACGAACAGAGTTCGCATTATTGCAAATTCAGGACTGAAAATGTGATCGATATAATCTATAAGATACGCGGAATCGAATTTTTATCGTTTAAAACCTTTTCTGATCATGATGAATAAGAAATAGTACATTTCGACACGAGTACGCAAAGGCTTTTTTGACGAAACGAGAGGATTACGGCACGAGCCGAAGGCGAGTGCTGTAACGAGTTTCGTCAAAAAGCCTTTTCGTACGAGTATCGAACGATATTTTTCCTCATGAGAGCCGAGAAAGCGCAACGAAGTTGCGATTTCGAGGTTAGAATGAGGAAAATATTAATTTATCTCGTAGCTGTCATTTTTACCATTTGTGGCCACGCATTTGTACTACTTTTGGCCATCCGAATTACCAGCTGTGGCCATCAAGCTTTGAATTGGGATACGAATGCGCTACAAACGAAAGATGGAGTTTTGGACAATCAGTATCGGCAGATTCGAGTTAAAAATAGTTATTTATTTTCGTAATAAACATATTACCGAAATATGGTATAAGCGTGCTCTGGTTTGTGCCATAAGCTGGCCACAAATTCAACAATATCTATTCGAATGTACCACTTTTGGCCACACCACATAATAACTGTCAAGTATTTTACATTTGTGGCCATACGCGGGGCCACAAATAGAACAATCACGTTTTGAATTCACCACTTTTGGCCACTGCATATTTTTCAGGTATTTTAGCTGTTATATCAGTTTTTTTTTTTTTTTTTTTTGTGATTCCAACCCGCAAAATGAGCTTTGACTGATAAAATATAATTTTTTTTATGGGGCGAAATGACTTTAGATCCTTTGGATATAATGAGAAACCGTGCAGTCTTTTCATCTCGGGATCCCTTATTAACACTTCTGACAAGAAAACTAATCA
The DNA here is from genome assembly GCA_963564615.1 of Rhorus exstirpatorius. Classification (NCBI taxonomy): domain Eukaryota; kingdom Metazoa; phylum Arthropoda; class Insecta; order Hymenoptera; family Ichneumonidae; genus Rhorus; species Rhorus exstirpatorius. Next base: position 47,095,103 of record OY751314.1, on the reverse strand, counting down.
ACCGCTCCAGCGTTGACACATTTCGTCGTATTTCGTTGAAATAAATTAATCGGATATTCAATAAAGCAAAATATCGATAGTGGTGCGCAAACATCTCGAATATCGAAATATTAATGCCCGATGCAAGTGAACTTTGCCTTGAAACTTTGAAACTTTGAAACTTTGAAAAACTCGAGGGAAATTCGGAGTGGCCAAAACTGGTACGTCCACCTTAAGTATACTTACTTACCACTATAACCATTTTTTTTTTTTTATACCTGGAAAACTTTTCCGAATATTTCATTGCGATTTTTTGCCATTTCTGATATTATACCAATAGATTTTTCAAAACAAAATTATTATTATTAGAAACAAATTGTGAAAATTAAAGGAATAATGTGTGACTCTTAGGGGTTAAATACCAAGGGGGAGGGGGGGGGGGGGGAGTAATTAATTCGATAATCAATTTGTTCACGAAATTATGAGATTTCGATGGATCACACAAAATGAATTTTCGATTTAAACTAAATCAGCTGACGGAATCTTTCGCTATACGAGTGTTCCAGTAGTTCATACAAATTTCAAAAGTTATTTATCGCAATATCATTTTCAATATCAATTAAAGAGTCGTATAATCATACGATAAATTTATCGCAAAAATTTCAAAAGTTTTGAGATGACGAAAAAAAAAAACGAAATTAGTTTGTAAATAAAACAAAAATTACTCCACCATTTATAATAAATTCTGACCCAAAACTACTTTTACGTATCGCATCAGATTTTTATAGCTTTATTATTCAGCGAAATATGTTATTGCTAATAAAAACAATCGATCGCACGATTAGTCTCTGCCGCAATGACTATCTCGAGAAAACAAACAACAACAAAAAAACCAATAATGACGAAACAAAATGAATTTTTTACAACAGCGAAACGAGATAATGGAAACCAGTCGATTTCCGGTCCTCGTTGGTTTTTGCTCCGCTGTTGTAAAACAAACAAAAAAAAATAGGGTACATTCATATCGGAGAAAACGGTTCGTTTGCGGCCTCGTATTAAGTTGAGAACACCTCGGCTTCGTCTCGGTGCTCAACTTCATACTCGGCTTGCAAACGGATCGTTTTCACGGCTCGGTAAAAAAGAAATATAATATTTTCGGCTCACCATTACGAGATTTACCAACGAAACGGCGTTGAGCGTGATGTGCCACCGGTACATGAGACCACCGATATTAACGATAATCAATGTGATTGTTATCGTCACGACGAACGATGAAAATATATCGAGGCCCATGAGGAAGAATGTAACGACGAATATAGCGAGTAACGATATACCGAGGCTCCTCAGGGTATCGGGCCACATCGTTAGATATTGCTCGTAAAAAACATAAAACACGCTGTACGGGAATACCTCGATGGTTTCGTTTATCCCGCGATCTCTCAAGTTCGCATTGATCATGCTCGTTATATTCGCCGCTATGACTCTCGCTGCTCTCAGCGATTCGTAATAATCGGCGGATGTTTTTAATATCGTGTGATAAGCCATTAAGTGGGACGATCCGATCTTTGAACGGCGATTTTTCGCATCGTTATGATAATTCACGCCGCGTCCGTAAGCCGCGTGGCCAGCTTTGGCGCAACGAACGTCGGGATTGTCTTGCAAAAAGAACGACGCGTATCTCTCGAAATCGATCGCGCTTGGACGACCACGATCGTTTATCCCGATTTCACAATTATTGCACGAAATATCTGTGCGAGATAACGGAATTTTATCGGTTATCTTTTTTTTTTTTTTTTTTTTTTTCTTTTTCTTTTTCAAATATTTACTTTCACTTTTCGCATAAAAAAATCAATCGATCGATACTTTGCGAATAAATATTGTTTTTTTATTGATCGTATAAAATTGGTTTTTTCTTCCTGTTTTATGATTTTTATACGCGATATTTCGTGAATTGAATGGAAAATTTTCTTTGTCACAGAGGCGTAAGGGATATTGCCAGTGGCAAAAGGACATAATAATGTTGCGGGTGTGAAAATTGAATTTTTTTCGTATTAAGCGTGTATATATATATATATATATATATTTACCTGTATGAGGACAGAAGGAATTATTTTCAGGAAAGTATTTGCAACAATCGGGCGACCGCGACCAATCCAGATAGTCATCGAGCCACGATGACGCAAGTTTGGCTATGTAAGTTCTGGGGAAAAAAAAATAAATAAATAAATCGAACGTAAAGTTACGAATAATTATAATTTATTTATTTTTTAAAACAATATGATTTTTAGAGGGGGGGGGGGGGGGGGGGATTATATCGCAGAATAAATCTCACTTATTCGCCTGTTGCGATGCGACGAATATCTGCGTCGACACCGAATCCGAATTGCAATATTGTCCACCGCATATCAAGTTTTGGCTGTCGTAATCGGAATAATTCAATCCTTCTTTCACGACAAAGTACATCGGTGGTCCGATCGATAAATAGCGATTGAGAAACTGAAAAGAAAAAAAGAAAAAAAAAAAAAAAAAAAAAAACGACAAATTTTAGTTATAACTTTGTCGTTGCAAGGAAAGCAGCAAAAATGTCTGAAGATTCATGATCGCAAACGAGAGTTACAATGATAATTCATTGTAATAACTTTTTTTTTTTTCACAAAAAATCTTTTTACGACAAATTATTTACCTGAAAATACTTGAGAACGAAACTATCCTCGGGCATCGAGAGCTCTTGATCCAAGCCAATTTCTATGTGCGGAACAACCGCTGTACTCATACACGCCAATCCGAAAAATGCGACCATAACGCCGGCTCTGACCCATTTTTTCAAAAGCAACGGCACATAAGCGACTTTGAATATTTTATACAAAATACCATCGACCACCTCCTCACCGCTGTTCTTCGTCGAACCTCGCACGAAACAGCATATATCGAGCCTGTTGTTCTGTTGAACGTAAATAAATAAATAAAAAAAAAATATATATATATATATATATATATCTATCGTTAGCCTCGCTCGGTCGATTGCCATATAAATTAAAGGTAAAACAAAAATTAATTGTTTATCCGAGATATGACGATAACTGAGTTTTGCTCACCGTTTGTCGTATCGTATCCAGCGCCAGCAGGCTCACGAAACACGTGATTTGCAACAGAAAATCTATCAGCAGAGCCATACCAGCGTAGAGAGCGAAAGCTTTGACCGCTGGCATGTCGGACAAGCCACCTGTAAAAATATCTCAGTTAGGAATATATATATTTTTTTTTTTTCCTTTTAATTTTATCATTATTGGGACCAAAACAAACGTGTTTTTGGTCGAAAAAAAAAAACCCAAAAATTTGCAAAATTCGGAAAAAACGCCAACGTAAACATTTGCCCAATTTTATTCAACGCGTCAAAAAGGGCAGAGAAGCCTTTAGCGTCGAAAGTTAAGGAGGTACGACTAGTATGAAGAATCCAACTGACGGACTTGAATTTTTTATATGTTTTTGCCGAATACTTTATGCGCCTATTGCCAAAATTTGAGCTATATTGACCGTTTAGTTTATTCGTAATAAAATTGCAAAGTCGAGCAGTTTGAGTTACTAAAGCACGTCGTCTTATGGAGACGGTTAACCGGAAGTGCTGTGATCACGGTTTTGCTGCTCACGTATCCAACTACACCCGTTGAAAAACTGAAACTTGATAGATTAGATATAATAGATATTGTAAAAAATTGAAAAATTACTCTTCACCGTGTAGTTCTGGCACTACATCATAAAAAAGTTTCAATTTCCGGTTGTAAATGGTCAGAACGATCAAATAGCACCCACAGACTTAGCAACGTCGCGAGTAACAGCTGATGGGTTTCGGCGAACATAACCTAGCTTTGTTTTGATATTAGCAACGAGGATAGAGTCATCTTCGTTGGTCACGTATACCAACTTATAGCATCGCCAATGCGACGTTGCCAAGTGTTTACTTCAAATTCCATCATGTTATTTATGGAGTTTTATTATTTATCACGTATCAATTATATGTATAATTATCATTCTACCGATCGTATTAATTCCACTGAGGTAATTCAAGTCTATTTTAATAGGTTTTCGGCTGATTTAAAAAAATGTTTTTTAGTCCGTTTTTGTGGTAGACATGTCATTATTATTATGATGGAGACTACTATCGAGTCGTTGACAATCTAATTTTTCAGTTTTTATTAGTCCATGCGCAATAAATTAATCATTTACCACAAAATTTTTCACATTATAATCGATAATATGAATAATCAACGCAAATAAACATAAATCAGAACAGCTGTGGGTAAAATGAATTTAGACTTTTTTTTGACTCCAAAGAACTAGTCGTACCTCCTTAAGAAGATTTTTATGATTCGTCATCGAGCGAGGGCATACGAAGCGCTATGTGGCCGATAAGCGAACTAAGAATTCCGTAGAAAACGTACTTTTCGGATTTCACCGAAAATACAACAGTATCGCATAATTGAACATAAAAAAATAAATTCGTTCGACCAGTAAGAAATCCCGTCTGGTCCTCCGCTCGGTGGAAATTTTTTTTTTTTTTTTTTTTTTTTTTTTTTTTTTTTTGAGGCACAATAAATTATCGAAAACTTGAGGCGGCTGTCGTTTTTGCCCCCGCTCTTTTTTCGCCGATTGATAAATTCATTTTATTATGAATTTCACGCACATCTGGCACTCTTCGAACGGACCAGACGGAGCTGCTTGCCGCTTTATTGCACTTCTTAAAAAATTATCCGACTTGTTTCGTTGAAAAACAAAGCGATAATCCGAAAAGTACGCACGGAGACACGCCAAAGCCGTGCTCGGGGCTATGTAATTCACAGTTCCGGCTACTAACGCCAGGTTCGCTAGTCACGGTTGTCGGTAAGAGCGGAGAAGCAGCAGTGATGGCATATAAGCGTAAAGTGAGCCCTGAGATAAAATAAGCTTTAAGGGTCAATCGGGGCGATCGGGGCCCCCTTCATGAAACATGCGCCGCCACTGCAACATTTACATCCTACCCTATCGACATCCGTTTTACTTTTTGCCGAATGCATTGGTTGACATATCTATGCCGGCAAGCGACGCTAACTTCGACATGCATTTTTTTTTTTTTCAAATTTTTCCGCGAGAGGCGCTACCCTCGACTCTGAGTTGGTCACGTGTGCTCGATGACTTTTAATAAAAAAATTGATCAGAACTCGATAAATTTTGTATTTCAAATTTTTCACGCACACCAGGATTCTCCTTCACGATCATCTAAATTAATTTTTAATTAATCCTCCGATAGTCCCTTGGATTCCCACTGTATTGCGGGCTTTTCTTTTTCGAATTTTCTTTTTTTTTTTTTTTTTTTTTTTTTTTTTTTTTTTTTTTTTTTACTTTTCTCCAAATTATTCGTTATTACACGTACCGAGGAAGAAGCAACAGCACTCGGAAACACTTGTGAGAAGCATGCTCGGTCCAACCGTACCGAGGATACGACCTATGTGCTCGGGTATCGATTCGTCGGGTCGTCTGGCCTCACGCTGAAGCGTCTGTACGAGGATAAATATATTGTCGACTCCGACTGCCAAAACGAGAAATGGAATAACTTCGATGATTATCAAGGTCGCGGGTATACCGGCAAAACCGAATATTCCGACGGAGCATATGACCGAGGCGAGAACGATGAAAACCCCTCCGAGACCCAGAGTTATCTTGGAGTCGATCTGGAAACGTAAAAAATTTATTAGATTGTACGTAAAAAAAAAAAAAAAAAAATAAAAAAAAAAAAAAATAAATGAATAAAAGTAAAGATATATTTTTTTTTGTTTTTAACCCTCAAACGCTAACGATGGGATCATTGCCGTCCGGGCTAAAATGCCAAATTTGGGGGGAAAATATACTCTATATTTTGTATGAAATTGTTATCAAATTTTTTTTTTTTTTTTTTTTCGTTTGGGGCAAATTATTGTCATTTAGTTGAAGGGTTCAAAGAAGGCCCATGAATTTTTTCAGATTTTATCAGGAGTTTTAAAATATAAAATATAATTTTAAAATATAGTTATAAAATTGACGGAGGCTTAATTTTGTACTTTCGAAGTCTTCGGAATGACACACGTTGCGATTTATAATTGAATTTTTCATCTTTTAAAACTCACGAAAAATCTACTGCACGTTCTGAGCTGCCCCAGCGAAATGGCAATGTACGCGAACATTATGATGTAAGATATGGTAATAGTGAATGTGTCCGATTGTGATTCACGATCGAGTTCATCCTCGATCGATCTTTCGGACGTAAACGCGACATTCATGTAATCTGGCTTTTCCATCGCTGTCCAGTTCTTCATGAAAGCGATAAATCTGTGAAATTAAAAAATTCAGCCTATCTCGTACTTTTCTCGTTACTCCTTTCTTTTTTTTTTTTTTTTTAATTTTATGGCCCAATAAGATTGCATGTAAATTAACACCCTAGGTGAGAGCCATCCAGAGGCATCTTTCAAGTAATGTTTCCGAAGAGGTAACAAGGGCAGTTAACAAATGCGTTTTTTACTCATAATTTTCTCGTTGATTATAATTACTTTCGGAATATCTCAGAAACAAAAGAGGCTGAGAGTAACTTTACATAGAATGCTTTTTTTGTAGAAAATTTTATGATCTACAAAAGAGGTCTCTCAAAATTTTCCGCTCAACTCAATAGTTTCAGAGATAATCGCCGTACGTAATCGTATAAAAAGCCCTAATTCGACTATTCTTCATCTCATAAAACTCAATTGTGAGAGAAAAAAAAAAAACAATCAATCCGCGGTTCAAAAAACATGTTCAACATATAATTGAGACTTTTAAAGCCATTCGCGGACTCTGCCGGCAATTGTCCAGAAAAAAATTCAATGAGCTTCGAAGGGTCAAAAAAAAAAAAAAAAAGAAAAAATTTTTACGCGCTATAATTGAATGGGGAAAATTTGAGACTCGATGCGCGACCTCTCCTTGGAATTATCCGAAGGAACTCAAAAGTTTTTACAGGATCATTATATCAAGTCAAATACTCACGTTCCAAAAATTGCTTTGGACGAAATCAACAATACATTTATTTTTCTGACCAGGCCTAATACATACACATATATATATATATATATATACATATATATATATATGCCCCAGGGTTCTCATTTATAAGACCTCTTCTTTTTATTCTTTTCATAAATGATATCCGGTCTATCCATTTCTCATTAAAAATTCTTGTTATTTGCGGATTATCTTAAAATTTATAAAGAGATTCATTCTGTCGCGGACTCTCTGCTCTTGCAGGCGAACATTGATGCGGGTATCTCAGTGGTGTGTGAAACTAATCGATTGAAATTCAATACTGGAAAGTGTAAAGTGATATCATTTACGCGTTCTTCAGAATTCGAATGCAAATCATAGCATTGATACTGTGCCCCTTGAGAGCAGTGTTAGTCAAATCAGTGACCTGGGAGTTTCGTTCGACTCTCGTCTTTCTTTTCTTCCTCGCATAAATTTTGTTAAGAACAAAAAAGCCCTCAGGAAACTCTATTTTTTTTTTTTTTTTTCCTCGTTCTCTGGAGACTTCAAATCGTTATAGACACTTTCAAGGCTCTATATCTCACGCTGATTCGTCCAATACTAATTTATACCAATATCATTTGGTCTCTCCCTATTTTGACTCGTATGCCACTGTTCTTGATCGAGTACAGCATAAATTTCTTAGGATGGCAGCGTTCAAGACGGGGATACCAATGTCAGGTATTTTGATCATGACTATTCTGAGATTTTGCCAGAGCCACATAGGGCCGTGTTCGCTAAAGTCTTTAGATCTTTAGATTAAGAATTGCACACTTTAGATTCTGTAACTGTTAGGCTGAGTGATACGACGAATGAATATCCGCAGATGGACTTTTTTTTTTTATTTCTATTCCTCCTTTAAAAGGGTTTGTCGATATGCGGTGTCCGTTTTTGACTGACGTTGCTTTTTGCGGTGCTTCCCTTACTTTACTATTATAGCTTTATTATAAACTTTGTTATTTCTTTATTATTATCTTTATTATTATTATTATTTATTACTCATTAGTTACTGATGGCTCTCTTTTCTGCTATCTTGTGTATAAAGTATCTTGTGTACGATTCCAAGTGATAATTCCCGTATGAATGAATAAATAAATAAATAAATAAATAAATTATATATATATATTATGTTAAAAAAAAAAAATTTATTTTCATTGCTCACTTCTCTTCCCATTCCATAGCCGGTTGTAGCTTCGTCTTGTTGTGATAATTGTTGACCAATATCGTGAGAACGATAGCCGTGGCTTTTTCGTATTGTGGATTTTGCAACGATTCTCCGGGTGACAAGAATCCACCGACGGCGATCGCCGGTTCGACGGGACCACCGTATGGCGCGAGACACGATGGATCATATGCATTTCTAAAAATTAAAAAAAAAAAAAAAAACAACAACAATTTCAACGTGAGAATTATGCGCGCTACAAAAAAAAAATTATACCAAACCCTTATAACGCATATTGAGAAGGAAACATAAATTAATTCCCAAAAGATATTTCGGATTAACGACAGTTATACTTCGTTGCCTCAATTTTTCATTAGCATCGTTATTATTTATTTATTTTATTTTTTTTTCTCACTGCGAGCAGGCTTTGAAGTGATCGAGATAATTGATCTCGTAGCCATCCTTGGCCTTGATTTCGTTGAAATTATCAAGATCGTCTCGCCAGTAGCCCCAGATGCTTTGTATGGCGCAGCTTTGAACGGTCGGTGGACCGGTAAAATCATTGATCAACGGGGCAAAGCAAACGTCAGCCAGCGTACAATTATTCTCGGTAATGAGAGCTTTGATGCTTTCCTGGAGCTTGAATATCGTGAGGAGAAAATTTTTATCGAAGACAGGACCAAATGTCATGGGACCGTTTGACGTGTTGTGAATTATCTGTGAAAAAAAAAAAAAAAAAAAAACAACGAAATTCGTTCGCACAACAAAACCAGATGATATTTTATAATTTTTCATAATCAAACCAAGAGTAATTCATGATTTTTGTGGTCGCTGAATCGCAAAATGTGTCGTCATAATGAGCGGAAGCACAAAATTCAGTTAATCCGGGGTATCCATGAAGATGGAGATTCAGCAAACTTTTGAAAAATCTTTTAAACTGACAATAATCATGGTATTCTCATAAAATCTTATTTTCAACATTTTTGCCACAAAATATAATTTTTCAGCTGACAGAAAAAAAACGTTTGACTATATAGCTGAAAAATTTAATATCTCGATTTCATACGCATATATTTTCTCATCGTTCCTCATCAAATGCCAATTGACATTGAAGCTTTGTCGATGAGCTTTGACGTTTTTTTTTTTTCGCAGTAACGGCGATTATTGAAGCCATGCAAACCAATTGATTGACAAGTCACAGAGGCATTATTAATTACAATTCGTTGATTCGTAAAACCAGAATTTGAAGCGCTCTGTTTTTATTATTCGTATTTTGCGAATCAGTCCTTACGATGGAAAACTTTGCTGTCGCAACCATATTCCAGTAGTCATTGACCCATGAAAAAAGATAAAACGATAACTTGAAATTTTTTAACGAATTTCAGGATTATTGCTGAACATTTCCAGGTTCAATTAGTAAAAACTTAAGAGTCATCGAGCACACGTGACCAATTCAGAATCGAGGGTAGCGCCTCTAGCGGAAAAATTTGAAAAAAAATGCATGTCGTAGTTAGCGTCGCTTGCGGCAGATACGTCAACCAATGCATTCGGCAAAAAGTAAAACGGATGTCGATAGGGTAGGATGTAAATGTTGCAGTGGCGGCGCATGTTTCATAAAGGGCCCCGATCGTCCCGACTGACCCACAAAGCTTATTTTATCTCAGGGCTCACTTTACGCTTATATGCCATCGCTGCTGCTTATCCGCTCTTACCGACAACCGTGACTAGCGAACCTGGCGTTAGTAGCCGGAACTGTGAAATACATAGCCGCGAGCACGGCTTTGACGTTTCCGTGCGTACTTTTCGGATTATCGTTTTGTTTTTCAACGAAACAAGTTAGATAATTTTTTCAGAAGTGCAATAAAGTGGCAAGCAGCTCCGTCTGGTCCGTTGAAGAGCGGCAGATGTGCATGAAATTCATAATAAAATGAATTTATCAATTGGCGAAAAAAAGAGTGGGGGCAAACGACAGCCGCCTCGAGTTTTCGATAATTTATTGTGCCTCAAAAAAAAAAAAAAAAAAATTCCACGAAGCGGAGGACCAGACGGGATTTCTTACCGGTCGAACGAATTTATTTTTCAAGTTCAATTGTGCGATACTATTATATTTTCGGCGAAATCCGAAAAGTACGTTTCTACGGAATTCTTAGTTCGCTTATCGGCCACATAGCGCTTCGTATGCCCTCGCTCGATGACTTTTAATGACAAAAACGGTTCGCAGAGAGGCTTCGCAAAAGTTATATTTCTCGACGTTTGAGATTCTTTTCCACGATCTTTCGGGTCGTTGGACATCCCGAAGACTATATTATATATATATATATATAAAATCATTGGATGACTCACGTTTGGGAGGCCGATCGAAGATACGATTATCTGTTCGTTTCTGTAGAATGGCTCGAAGTGACTGTCGAAATAATCGCGCTCTATGCGTGAACGTGAGTTCGGCGATGCCCACAATTTGACCGGATCCGTTATAACGTGAACGTGCATGATGCCAAGCCCGAGTGTTGCGACAAACAGGGAACCGAAGAAAAGAACGATCCACGGTCGTTGAGCACAGGCTGAAAAAAAAAAAAAAAAAAAAAAAAACGGATAAAGTTCCAAAACCAAAAAGCCCATACCGCTTTTCTCCTTGAAATTTCGATTCTTATTTATATAGACTCGCTGAACACGAATATGATAATTAAAATTGGCGCAAATATGATTATCAAGATCAAAACTCGAAAAAAATTGCCAAAAAACTGATTTTTAAGAAGATATTTTCTATGTTATTTCAATAAATATTGATCTTAGAGAAAAATGTTTCCTGCAAAAGTTGTAGATTATAGAGAAATACACATTTTTTTTTCTAAAGCAATTTTTTTTTTTTTTTTTTTGAGAAAAAAGGGAGGAACCCTTCTCCCAGCAGGAGAAGGGTTCTTTCACGGTCTTAAAAAATAGAGCATTATCCCATTTTTATCGAAAAAAAAAATGGTTTTAGACAAAAAAAATGTATAGAACATAAAGCTTTTCTAACTTTTGTAAGAAACACTTTTCTTTAAGATCAATATTTATTGATATAACATAGAAAAACCTGTTAAAAATTAGTTTTTTTTGGCAATTTTTTCGAGTTTTTACCTTGGAAAATCAAATTTGCGCCAATTTTAATTATCATATTCGTGTTCAGCGAGTCAAAATATGCATATAATTGTACAAAATTTCAAGGAGAAAAGCGGTATGGGCTTTTCGGAATTACACAAAAAAAAAAAAAAAAAAAAAAAAAAAAAAAAAAAAAAAAAAACAGAAAAATACAAACGCGTTCGAATGATAAAGAGAAATGGACGAAAATTATTTTCACCCGAGGGTATAGAATTTTCATGACAAACGGAATTATATAACAGCTTACCGGTTCCCAACCAGCAGAAATATTGTTGCAAAGCTTTGTCGGTGTTTGCGCCCAGACGCTCGATAATCGTGGATTTCTCGTCGTCGAGGCCCATCGGCAAATCGTCGGCGGATATAACGCCTGAAAAAACAATAAACTCTCGTCGTTGTCCGCAGATCTTATAGAATTTCTCAGTTTTATTTTTATTTATTTTATTTTATTTTTTTTTTCAATCAAGCGCAAAGCGCAATATGCAAAGCATATCCGCGTCGAAGGCGAAAATAATAATAATAATAATAATAATAATAATAATAATAATAAGTCAGCAAAATAAAATCAAATAAAAAAATCAACCGGCTGATGGAGCAAAATGCTTGGAGTATAAGCTTTCGCGTGTTTCGTTGATGTTGCATTTATTTTTTTTTTTTTTTTTTTCATCACTTTATATAGACAATTCAATGTTCTCGAATGCTTTTTTTTTTTTCTTGTTCCTCCGTCAGCAGCCAAAAAGAACTTTGAGGGGGAAAAAAAAAAAGACCAGAAAAGATAAATTGTATTCAATATAGTGAGAAAGTACCGATCCATCAGGAAAATGGAGAAAATAAATTTGATCAAGTCATATGGTGCGAGACAATTCGTTTGAAATCGAGAACAATATACGAGCCTCTCGTATATTTAGTTTGTTGAAACGAATAACGTCTCTTGGCATATTACCTCAGCGTCCATTGGAAATTTTAATTGATACGAATCGAGCATATAATTATACAATATGTCTATCGGATTCGCGATTGACGATTAATCATTTTCTTTTTAATCCTATTCAAGGAAAATTTCTTACTACAAGACTTTCGATATCGTGAGAGAAATCTGTCAAGGATGAGCCATTCAAGTCGTGCTAAAAAAAACCGTGCGATTATATTTTTATTCTTGCAATTTTTCTTCTTCTTCTTCTTTTTCCAACCTTTTTGCATGGCCACGAGATAAGTTTTGAAGAAAAAGAAAAAAAAAACTCCCCAGTAAAATTCAAAATGATAAATTGCGTAAAAAGTGCATGGAAAAAAAAAAAAAAAAAAAAAAAAAAAAAAAAAAAAAAAAAAAAAAAAAACTCCGAATTATTGAATTCCCTTGAAATTCGATAAGAGAAAAGAAAAGGAAAAGAAAAAAAAAAAAAAAAAATGCGCATGACAAGTATCCTCGTTACTCACCGATTCGCTTGCTATTATTGTCAAAGCAGAATATCGACAGTAAGAAAATGGTGGAACCGCATATGAAGATAATCGTCATTGTGATGGTGTAACCGTCACAGCCGGGTAGACTGGAAGGTTGTGGCAATGGTGCTATGGGCACCGGCACTGAACAGCTGTCCTCGCAATCGACGCAACTGCAAGCTGGAGTTTTTGACTTGAGAAAAGAAAAGTAAAACAAAAAAAAAAAAAAAAAAAAAAAAAAAAAAAACCTTTATACGTCGAGAAATGAGTGAAGAAAAAGAGGAAAAATACGAAAAAAAAAAAAAAAGAAAAAAAGAAAAAAAAAATCCACCACGAGTGGTTGTGAAGGATATATAGGCGAGTCGATTCTTCTTTTTTTTTTTTCCTTCGGAAAACTTCCTCTGTGACAGATCCAAGATATTGAGAAGCTGTCATCCCGAGGAAGCTTTCGTAAAAAGAAAAAGGTAAAACATATACATCAGGGTGTTTCGAATTTAAAAAATTTTGGATTCTTTTACGGGCTGACGCAAAAAAATTCTTGCTCCTGGTCTAAAAAGAAGCCTCGGAAAGAGTGAGCACTGTAGCACTAGTTTTAGGGTCTCCGAAAGAGATTTTTCTAAAAAAAATAAGTGAAAAATCTATATTAGCAACCCTTTAATATGTACTGTTTCTTTTATGTTTTACAAACAATGAATTATGACCAAAAAAGAACATCTAAAGTGCATTATAGAGAAATGCTGACATGGAATTTCCAAAACCAGTGTTGTAAGGTGTTAGGCGCGCGGTTGGTCCAATTCAACCTTTCGAAGTCTCACCCTGTTCGGGCAGCGCTTCCGCATCTTTTGAAAAAAAAAAAAAAAAAACGAAAAAATTCCCTCCATAGCATAATGAGGATTTTGATTCCAAATAAAATTAATTGTACCATCGGTGCTCCCAAAAGCTTACGACGCAGCGCCAAAAATATATAGTTTCAAGAAAAACTAATTTGATATTTTTTACCCAGCGCAGTTGAACGGATATTTAAGGTTTTCCAATAAAAAAATTTCAACTGTTTGGGTAAAAAATATCAAATTAGTTTTTCATGAAACTATATTTTTGGCGCTGTGTCGTACGATTTTGGGAGCACCGATGGTACAATTCATTTTTGTTTGGAATCAAAATCCTCATTATGCTATGGAGGGAATTTTTTCATTTTTTTTTTTACCAAGTTTTTTTTGCAAAATAGTGCCTCGAATTTGGAAAGATTCGTATAATTGACTGTATAACTTTTCGAATAATTATTATTTTTTTTTCAGATCCCCATGTTCAAAAGATGCGGAAGCACTGCCCGCGAACAGGGTGAGACCTTCGAAAGATTGAATTCGACCAACCGTGCGCCTAACATCTTACGACACTGGTTTTTGAAATTCCATGTCAGCATTTCTCTATAATGCACTTTAGATGTTCTTTTTTGGTAATAATTCATTGTTTGTAAAACATAAAAGAAACAGTACATATTAAAAGGGGCGCGCTAATATCGATTTTTCACTTATTTTTTTTTTTCAGAAAAATCGTTTTCGGAGACCCTAAAACTAGTGCTACAGTGCTCACTCTTTTGGAGGCTTCTTTTTAGACCATGAGCAAGCATTTTTTGCGTAAGCCCGTATAAAAATCGAAAATTTTTTAAATGTCAAACACCCTCTAATATATACATCCTACTGGACGTAGGACTTTGCAGGCCTATATCGTAGGATCAAAATTTCAATTTGGGATGAGCGAGCAATGAATATATATATATATATATATATATATATTTTTTTCTCTTTTTCGGAGCCAAAAATTTACGGGTTTGAGCGAATCTTTCGGACACATCTCTGGATATAATCGCGAATGAAAAAAACGCGACGACACATATATAACTCACGTTCAGGGCTTTGCTGCAAGGTGTAATCGACGGATCCATTGGTTCATATTTATCTATCTTAACGTCAGTCGCAATGTACGTTATTTGAAAAGGCACGTATAAATTGCCAGCCGCATTGCCCATGTGATGAAACCATTTCTGGGGGCTGCATCGACCCGCGCCCCATGATCCGCACATTAGGCCAAGCGCGAATTGTCCGGTACTCGGCAGGGAAACTTTGTCGCAAGATTTGTACGTTCCATTGATATATTTGTTCGTTATGTACACGTCTATCATGTTTATATAAGCTGAAACGAACAAGCAAAATAAGTTCATTCGCTTTTCGTTCGTTTTTTTTTTTTTCAACTTTTTGCTTCGCTCGTACACGCAGAGGAAGCTTTTTGCGAGCGAGATAAAATAATTGACAAAGCCAATGTGCAAATTTCTAATTTGCACGCTTTTTTTTTTTCTCTCTCTCTCTCTCTCCGAATTCCGATATGTTTTGACAAAGATAAAATAACGAACGCAAATTTTTCAATGACATTTGAAAAGTTGAAAAAATTTAAGACAATCCGAAATTTTTTTTTTTTTTTTTACCAATTTTGCAAAATTGAATGCCAATCGCCATTCAATAATATATTCCCTTTGTGTCGAAAATATAATTGCGATATTTTTTAATTTTGGAAAATTGAATGCCAATAATCATTCAATAATATATATTCCTCTCATGTCGAAAATTTAAGTACGATATCTTCAAATTTGCGCAAATTGGAGCAATTACAGATTTTTTTTTTTTTCTTTTTTGAAAATTGAAAATGTTAAAAAATCCGAATACCCCCCCGCAAGCGATTCTTTTCAAATTAAATACCGTATATCCCTGATGGCCCCCAACCTATTTGCGTTAGAAATTTTCGAGCAGATAAAAGAAAATTTGCGAAATTTTAAGCCATCACGGGTATATTGTTTTTTTTTTTTCCCGGAAAAATTCAAAATCGTCATGTAAAATGGGACACCGTTTTATTATAGATTGTGACGAAAATTTTAACGAAAAAAGGTGGCCATTTTTTCCTGACCATATAGGAAACCATTCCTGTCCTAGAATGTTTTTTCTAAACATTCTAGGGGGGGGGGTATGAATTTTCCTGCATGCTTTATTTTGAAAATTTTCCTTTTACATCGCCGTTGTACAAACGTTTTTGCGTGCTCGATGGATCGGAGATGATTTCCGTGACATTGATGAATGTACTTTGGCGCGGACTGCACGTGAATTCGCAAAAATGTTTGACCAGATTGTCGAGACAACTCGGGCATCTCTTGAGCAAAATCGCCGCTAGAACGAGATTAGCATCGAGTGTTTTCAACTGTTCGGTGTCGCAACATGTTTTTATTCCGTCACCGGAATCCCTCATCAAGTAAGGACAATGCCTCGAGAGTAACGTCTGTCCCGAAAAATCGAGAGCTTGGGCCGGACCGTCGTAAGGACAATTTTTACTATGACCCGTCGTTCGTTCCGTGTAACATTTTCCGTACCATACACAGTGTCCATCCTCAGAACTGGCCACCTGGAAAAAAAAAAAAAAAAAATTGAGAAAAAATTAATTGCAAAAAGTGTGTATTTTAAGAGTCATTCTTCTTGGAGTCATCGAGCGAAGGCATACGAAGCGCCAAGTGGACAATAAGCGAACTAAGAATTGTAGAGAAACGTGTACTCTTCGGATTTCGCCGAAAATATAATAGTATCGCACAATTGAACTTGAAAAATAAATTCTTTCGACCAGTAAGAAATCCCGTCTGGTCCTCCGCTTGGTGGAAATTTTTTTTTTTTTTTTGAGGCACAATAAATTATCGAAAACTCGAGGCGGCTGTCGTTTTCCCCCACTCTTTTTTCGCCAATTGATAAATTCATTTTATTATGAATTTCATGCACATCTGCCACTCTTCAACGGACCAGACGGAGCTGCTTGCCACTTTATTGCACTTCTTTAAAAAATTATCCAACTTGTTTCGTTGAAAAACAAAGCGATAATCCGAAAAGTACGCACGGAAACGTCAAAGTCGTGCTCGCGGCTATATGGCAGAGTACATGCTATGTATTTCACAGTTCCGGCTTCCGGCTACTAACGCCAGGTTTGCTAGTCACTGAGTACGTTTACACGACACTTCAATTCCGGTGTTACGAAAACCGGTTTAGTTAAACCAGGCGTTTACACGGTACCTAACACCCGCTTTACGTCGTAAAGCGGGTGTTAGGACCCGTTTACACGCACTTTAACGCCTGATTTAACTACGCCGGTTTTCGTAACACCGGAATAAGAGCGTCGTGTAAACGTACTCACTGAGTACGTTTACACGACGCTCTAAATCCGGTGTTACGAAAACCGGCGTAGTTAAATCAGGCGTTAAAGTGCGTGTAAACGGGTCCTAACACCCGCTTTACGACGTAAAGCGGGTGTTAGGTACCGTGTAAACGCCTGGTTTAACTAAACCGGTTTTCGTAACACCGGTTTTGGAGCGTCGTGTAAACGTACTCACAGAGTACGTTTACACGACGCTCTTATTCCGGTGTTACGAAAACCGGCGTAGCTAAATCGGGCGTTAAAGTGCGTGTAAACGGGTCCTAACACCCGCTTTACGAGGTAAAGCGGGTGTTAGGTACCGTGTAAACGCCTAGTTTAACTAAACCGGTTTTCGTAACACCGGATTTGGAGCGGCGTGTAAACGTACTCACGGTTGTCGGTAAGAGCGGAGAAGCAGCAGTGATGGCATATAAGCGTAAAGTGAGCCCTGAGATAAAATAAGCTTTGAGGGTCAATCGGGGCGATCGGGGCCCTTCATGAAACATGCGCCGCCACTGCAACATTTACATCCTACCCTATCGACATCCGTTACTTTTTGCTGAATGAATTGGTTGAAATATCTGCCGCAAGCGACGCTAACTTCGACATGCATTTTTTTCAAATTTTTCCGCGAGAGGCGCTACTCTCGATTCTGAGTTTGTCACGTGTGCTCGATGACTCTTAAGGATGTATGAGCACAAGGTGGCAGGGAATAAGCGAAAACGTGGGCGCGGGTGAGCGCAGTGAGCGAGGGGCACGCATGAAACAAGAGAGAGTCGGACCGCTCATTATACGAACCACGCGAAAAATTTCCTTAAAATCGATAATTGTATGTCAAAAGGTTCGTTAACCCCCATTTTTTATGGAACGTATGTAATCGTGATAGTTTTCTGAACATTTAACACTTTTAATATTGATCGTATCTGATCGCGAAAGATACGAATTTCTGCTTCAAAGTTGCGTCAGCCCAAAATTCGTATATGGCGTGGGATAAATATCTTGATTTCACGAATTAATTACTCGCGTAAAGAGTCGTTGACCCACTTTGAAATTTTGCAGGTTTTATCCTATAAACTTCTGCTACACCATATAAAAAATTCAGATTTTTATATGACCGTGAAGCTAGTGCTCATACATCCTTAAGAGATTTGTCGATAGCTTGATTCGAATAATATAATTGGAAAATCAAATTTTACCAATTTTTGGAAAAGAAAAGGTTGAATCGATAGACAGATAAAATTATATATATATAGGGGAGACTGGGGAAAAGTGGCCAGCGGGGCAAAGTGGCCACCTCGGCTGAATATCGAGAAAAAATTTTTTTTTTCCTGCAAAATGACTTTTAACAGTTTATCGACGTTCTTCCGACCAAAAAGTTCGGTAAATCAGTCAAAATTATTCATTTGAAGAGAAAAAAAAAAATTCAATGCAAATTTTTTTTTTCTCGCAATTTTTTGACTGACTGACGTCTTGCTCCGACTTTGAAATATTACTCACGAAAAAAACGCGCTAAATTAAGGACGTCAAAAGCTTTTTCACTGTCTCCGTCTAAGATAATTCCCAAGCCGACCACAGAAAAATGCAAACGCCGAACCAACCCTGGTAGATTGTATGACTCACTAAAAACCGTAAAAAAGACCGGTCATCGATGGTTCTTTTTGGACAAAAAATCACCGACCAATAACCTAAAAAAGAACCGTTCGTAATATTTCGTGAGCACCTAAAAAACTACGAGCAACCACCAAAAGAACCGTACTAATAACCATACTATTTTTTCGGGTTTGCAACCGACAAAATGACCATAAAACGAACCGTACTGGATAAACGAAACAAAAACACTGTATTTTGTAGTGTCAACGCGAGCCAGGATCGAGGCAGTCCAAATCACAGCAGAATGAAATTTTTATAATAAAGGGAATTTTAATAATAAAGGGAATCAACTGCCAGGGAGAGAAGGAGCATACGAAATGTTGTAATAAATTTGTTTACATAAAATAAAACCTTAATAAAACCATAAAAAGGACCGAACTGGTAAAAACCGTACTAAGAACCAAAAACCAGTAGGAACGACCGTACGAAGGACCGTCTACAGATTCATAAAAATAGACGGTTCTTTTGAAGGTTTTTCCACAGTTCTTTTTTGTCCAAAAAGAACCGTCCTTTTGACGGTTATTTGTTCAGTTGCTTGTTGAGTTCGGCAATCTACTAGGGAACAGGCAGAGAGAGAGAGGAAAAATCGAAATTTTAACTGCATCACCGTATCGGCAGCGGTTGATTGAAAAGAGGCAGTTAGGAAAGAGGGAAAAGGCAGTCAGGGAAAAAAGAAAACGTCTCTAGAATCGACGAAAAAATCAGAGGATGCGCTATGCATCTTCTGCGACGAATTATATTCAGAATCCACTGAATCTTGGATTCAGAGTGCATTAGCTGCTTGAGCTGGTCCCATTATTCATGCGCTGAGAGCTGACGAGGGTGATAGTTTGACCTACACATGTGATTTTTGCCATATTGAATAAGTAATCAAAAATGTTTTCAAATGTAATAAAAAAAATGTTAAAGAAATCAAAAAAAAAAAAAGAATTTTGAGATATAATAAGGAAGGGAGGGCTGGTACGAGTGTATACGAGTAATGGAGCATAAGTAGTACATTAAAAGTAATTGATGATCATTTTAGCGCGATTTTGGCGAACAAAAAATTTTTGACCAAATTTTTTGGGTACCTTGCTTTGCCCCCCCCCCCCCCCCCCTCTCTGTATATTTTTTAATGAACGATTTTCGCTGATTTACCAAACATTTTGGTCCGAGGCACGTCGATAAACTGTAATAAGTCGTTTTCCGGAAAAAAAAAAAATTTTGCCCGATTTCTAAAGCCGAGGTGGCCACTTTGCCCTGGTCTCCCCTGCTATATCCCGAGTCGAAATTTCAACCCTCTTTTCAATCCTCGAAAATCCATTTCCTTTGTAATGCACGAGCCACCGACCCTCCTTTGAACCTATACCAGGCCTTATTTTCAGAATTTGGTGCTGTCGGTGAACCTCTGATAAATCCGCTAACCCTCCCAAACCTCTTTCACATCGCTATAACTATCGGTTGAAATTAATAAGTGTCTCAAATTTAATGATACCAATAAATGTCGCTCTAACAATAATTTTTAAATTTGATGCAGAGTTACTTTTTTTTGAATATATATTATAAATTTAAATTAATCGTAAACTGAAATTATTCTCATCACAATGTCCCGAAAAAAAATCTATCGAATAGCAAATTCTTTCCGCGTTTCCAAGAATTCATATGAAACTGTGCTATGATGAGGGTTCCGGTTCTATAAGGATTGTCGAAATGATTATCGGTACGCCAAACCCAACCCAACTTAAATATCCAAGGCGTGTGTCCAAAGTAATCCTTTTCAAATTGTACAACCGTTATAAGCTCGATTCCTGAAACAGCGGCGATTTATCTTTATAATATATATAGAACGATATATATCGCGCGCTCCACGTCAACTCAGCCACCCCGTTTTACTTTGTCTCGAAAAAATTATTCAGTACGGGCATTTCGAAGGACAATATATCCACGATATTTTACCAAAATTTCTTCCACCCACTATTGTCGGTTCTTGAGATAAATGATTATTGAATTCTTAAATTTGTAAAAATCATATAACTTTGGTAACTGATGCTGATCGGATTTACACGATTAAAAAAAGCAAATTTTTCATTTTTTGTGCCCTTTTCGAAAAAATATATGCCGTCATCGTAAAAAAGCCCATTATACAATTTTCGGGGTAATTTTTCGATTTTTTATTCTTTCTACCAAAGGGCCACCCGGAATTCCACTAACTATTTTTTTTTCCTGACAGAGGGGGACAATATGCAACTCCACCCCGAAAACTGTCTAATGAGTTTTTGTCCGATGACGGAATATTTTTTTTTTTTTTTTTTTCAAAAAAGGGCAAAAAATTAAAAATTTTCTTTTTTTAATCGTTTAAATCCGATACAGTTATGATTTTTACAAAATTGAGAATTCATTAATAATTATCTCGAGAACCAACAATAACGCGGGGGGATGAATTTTTGGTGAAATTCCCATACTGAATAATTTTTTCGAGTAAAAAAAAACGGGATGGCCAAGTCGCTATTGTTGTATTGTATCACCAATATAAGAGGGCATCCCAGTTACGATGCCGGTGACCGCAAGGTCGGGTAGCGCGACGATCGCGCAAAAAGACGATGTGCAACTATAAAGCGTATATCGATTGAGGCGGTTCGAAATATTCTCGTATCGAGCTAAAATTTTGAGGGAATTTTTTTTTTTTTTATCAAAATTAATGTTTTCCGTCGATGGAGCGCAAAAAAATTTTTTAAAAAAATACCGGACGCCCTATTACATATATATATGTATATATATAATACGTGATGTGACTGAGAATACGTACATTATAATACTTAGATAAAATCGAAAGACGTATCGCGTGTCTAATGACAGAAGGTCGTAAGCACCAAAAATACGATTTTGGTGGCAAAAGGTTACTAAAAAATTTTTTTAGCGAAAAAAAAAAAAAATACGTTTTGTCATTACCTTCCCCAGCAAAATAACAAAAAGTCGTACAATTTTTTTTTGTTTTCTCGAATCGCTCCGAAAACACGTGAAACGCGAGAAGAGATCTGTCGAAATTTTAAACTTCCGGACGTCCAACCGAAAAACCGTGTATGTGCCGCGGATGAATGGAATTTATTTTTCAATTATAGAAATTTTCAACGCTGCGTTGTGATAAAATCGCGAGAAACAGTCTTCACGTTCGTAACAAAAGGTCGTATCTGTCAGTACATACGACCTTTTTTTCCATATTAAAAACGATAAAAGATCGTATAATGGCGCTTACGACCTTTTGTCATTAAGCACGCCATATAATAACTCGTTCCGGCATTTTCATCATCGGAATGAAAGAAACAAATGAACTAAAACGAGATATGGGAAAAGCGAAAAGCCATGGATGGGGTGGTCCTCCGGTCTGATGGTCGTATTATAATTAAATTTAATAAGGAACGAGCGAATATAAGAATGTCTTATTTTGATAAGGCCTTCCCAGAGGATCGTCCGAGATGACGTTCACGCAGAGAGCGCAAAATAAACACACTTGAGCCCTCTCTGCTTGTGGTGCGTGGGGCGATTTTTTTTTTTTTTATAATTACTTCGAGACCGGAAAAATTTTTCGTCTTTTTTTCCCCCAATCGATGTATGCAAACATTTTTTTTGTAACTTACCGCTGATGTCACACATAGGAGAGCCAAAATTGCGAGTTGCAAAGAGCTCAGAGACATTTTACGTTCTCTGTCACAACAACAGATCACCCAGTCCGTGTTTTGTATCTCGAGAGAGATAGAGACACACAAGCCTCTTCGCTCCGACACAATAGGTTTTTTATATTTTTCTTTTTGTTTATTTTATTTTCTTATTTCTTTCGTTCCGATACGCACAAGCCGAAAGCCGCGTACTCACTAAGTTTCGTTAACGATTTGCAAACGAGTATATCATTAATATTCGCGCGTTTCGACGTACCTTTCACACCAGCGAATTTTATTGTCTTGCTTTTATACATATGTCATTTTTTAGGCTTATTAGTAGGAGAGCGAGGGAGGGGAGGGAACGGGCATGAAAGGATATAAAGGGCACAGCCAATCACCGTGCAACGTGATTATATGCGTTAGTAACGTGTAGTAGTATATAGTGCATGAGGCCCCCCCACTCTGCTCGAATGTTACCATGCCAGTAACGGCCAGGGCCGGTTTAACGTTCAACAAGTGTCACTTATAATTATATAAATAAAAGTGATAATTAAGCTAATAAATTTTATGATAAGAATGTTATAGCGCTCTTTGAACGTTTTGATTTAATAGATAAAAAAAATCGTTCGTAACACACTCGTCACATATTTTGGCGTCTCAGTGTGACATTTTAAGGTTATTAATATCGAAGTGTCTGCTCGTACGGTAACACCGTACGAATAATGCACAATTATTCGTACGGATAAGTATAGTTAAATGACTAAATCGTGCAGTAGAACGTGAATTATTTGACGATGAGTTGTCCTAATATTTCTCTTTCGTTGACAATTAAACAGTTCGGCAATTTTAATAGGTATTATACATACGTTTATGGCGGATTTTTCGTCGAATGATTCGCGCTTTACCGCACGAACTATGACCAATGGTCCGTGGAAGAGAACATCAGACAACTCGAATAATTCGCGCTTTACCGAGACTCTTATCCATACGAATAATTGTGCATTATTCGTCCGGATTCAATCATACCGGGACTTATATCCGTACGAATAATTTTGCATTATTCGTACGCGGTTACCGTACGAGCAGCTATTACCCTACTGAAAATATTGAGATGAGATCTGATAAAAGATATCAGATGAATTCTGATGTGACTCTACGCGAGATGTCATGTTGGCCCAAATGAGATCTCACTAACGAATTTGAACTGGGACGTGGTCATTAAATCGCATATGCGATCTTGCAACAGATCTCATATCAGATCTTATGATTTTGAATTAGATTTCCAATCAAAAATCGAAGAAAATCTTGGAAAATTTTGATATTGTTATTTGTTTTCAATGCAGGAACAATATAAGACAAAATTTTATAAAAATTATCACGAGATTTGCCATGAGATACGATATGTAATCTGCTGCAAGATCGTGTACATGAGATTTTATGACCACGTCCCAGTTCAAATTCTTTAGTGAGATCTCATTTGGGCCAACATGAGATCTCGCGTAGACTCACATCAGAATTAATCTGAGATCTTTTATCAGATATCAACTCAATATTTTCAGTAGGGTATCGCCGCTATCTATCCGAAAGCGGGGAAGAAGTATATTATCTATTGGAAATTTGTTCAGGCTAGCCGGATTCATGATCAGGCTCTGGCCAGGGAGTGGCATGGCTATCCGTACCACGGAAATTTTGATTCGGCCGTGAGCCTGCCCTGAACAGGCCAGCCACAGTCAGGCAAAGTTGTGACAAAATGAACCAGGCCGTGATGCGGTTTGCCTTATTAGAGCCGTATAGTACATGGCGCTGGTGGTTCGTGGCGCTCTAGTGTGGTGACACACGCTACCCCTACCACTACACTGAAGCAAAACACGTGTTGCGCCTCAATTATTTTCGGAACTACAAAACTCGACAAACATTTGTCGAAGTTCAAAACTTGTTTGAGAGTCATAGGCCGGTATTCATAGTCGAGTCTTATTTCTAAGACGGTCTTAAGTCGTCGTTTAGGACGACTTGATTGGTTGTTGGCCGTCTTAAGACCGTCTTAAGAAATAAGACTCGACTGTGAATACGGGCCATAGAGCGAGGGCATACGAAGCGCCAAGTGGAAAATAAGCGAACTAAGAATTGTAGAGAAACGTACTCTTCGGATTTCGCCGAAAATATAATATAGTATCGCACAATTGAACATAAAAAATAAATTCGTTCGACTAGTAAGAAATCCCGTCTGGTCTTCCGCTCCGTGGAATTTTTTTTTTTTTTTTTTTTTTTGAGGCACAATAAATTATCGAAAACTCGAGGCGGCTGTCGATTGCCCCCACTCTTTTTTCGCCAATTGGGAAGAAAAAACAATGAAAGGAAGATGGAAGAAAATCGGGATCAGGGGAAACCTTTGATTATTGCTAGTAAACCGAAAATGTACTTAGGAATTCCAAGTAATGGCTTTTTATTATATAATTTCTCCACAATGCGAGAGGAATTAAGGAGGTTCTTAATATCTAATATTGGGTGCGGCAAGCAGGAGAACGTTACTGCGCGGCGCAGAGGCGACGTGCGGGGCAGGTTGCGTTCGGCATTTGTTTGTTAATTTGCCATTACTCACACTCAATTCTGTTTACAAGTATATTTCACAATCGGCACGGTGAAAATTTTTTCTTTATGGCCAAATTATATCTATGAATTAAGGTCTAATCTATGGTTTGAGCGGTTCTTCGGGGAAATATGTTACCGTTCTTTTACTCCTCAAATAATCTCTAATCATAGCTTCGAATACCTCTCACATATAATAAGAGCCCATACGTATAAACGGCATATTCAATGTTTTTTTTCCTCCTCAACTACGTGGTCAAAAAATCTGAAATAATTACAGTGTATTCCTAGTACCAGTACAAACCTCCTCTCAAATTTCAGAATCATTTTTACCGTTTTTTTTTTTCTGGGTTAAGAACCTCCTTAATGTTGAGGATATTTGACGCTATCTAAAATCAAACTGAATATACGACACGTTTGCGAGGCTTGGCGACGAGTTCGGTATTATATTATATAGACTACGTTTCCACCGGAGGGTCAGAGTTGGGTTGGGTTGAAATTTAAGCCAATGAGAAATGAGATTAGAGAGGAAGGAAATAATTTCTCGTGAAATATCATTTCTCATTGGCTCAAATATGGACCCAACCCGACTCTGACCATACGGTGGAAACGTAGTCATAGTAATAGCAATGCCAAAAAACAATATTCAGACGGACGATCCCTTTGCTGGTACACTTTCTAAAGCAGTTAATCGTTTGGACCTCAGAAGCTTCAATAAAGTTGAATTTACCATTACCGTTTCGCGCCATATATATATACAGCATACAGCTATGTCCAATCTATAATTGATTGTTTTGAAATCGAAATCCAGAAACCTGGCAACGCCATTCACCAGAGCGTGACTTGGTCAAAGTATAAAAAATGTAATACTCTGAAATATCTACCATCTTCTACACCGCATATGGAACAATAAATTTTGTATCCCAAAAGGCTTTGAGGGCATCAGGACGACAGAGACGCTGTGATTGATGGACAAGAAAGTGAATACCTGAATAAACTATACCATCAAATTGTGCAGTAACATGCGGCTGATCGAGGTTTCAAACACATATTGATGAACCACTTCTATACAGAAAAGTGGATGCGCTCTAATCCGGCCACCGAGTACTGCGAAGCCGACTATGTAAAGCTGAAGTTATGGAAACTAGACGTATCGCTAGCCTTAGAATCCACATTGACATAGTTATCCGTAGGATTAGAGAATTCGCCATACTAAAATCGCATGTATAGGAGTTCATCACTTAATTTTTTATATATTGGATGAAATTGTAACCATTGCTGATGGCGCGATGCGCGCCGTGCGATAATTCGGAATTATGGGCGACGAAAATGCGAATGGAATATATATGAGTGGTTGCATCAAGGAATTTATGTTGCGGAGACGTTATGCGGATGACACCGAGATATGCTTCACCATTTGCTAGTGGAAATAGCCGATTATTTTAAGGAGATGTAAATAGTGTGAAAAATCTAAAAAACAATTTTTTTTTTGCCGTTCCAGGGCTTCCCCCGCCTTGAATGACACCGAATCAGCTAATTCCCTATCAGTATTGATCATATGAAAAAATCCACGAGCGATTTACAGCTGGAGTCGCACACTTCTCACAATATTTACCAAAATAGCAATAACAGTATTGCTTTTAAAATATAATACAATATAATAAAATATGGGACAACAATAATTTGGGTTACTCCGTTACACTGATAGATTGCGCTGCAAATGTTCTCATTATTATCGTTGAAATAGCCTTGCTGTTTTAGCCATAATGTATCGTATGCCAAACTAAGAAATTCTGGTAATCTAGTAATAAAATATCGTATCAGAAATTTTACAGAAATAGCAATATAATTTGTGGGTGTAGCTCCGAAAAGCCCATATACCTCCGATTAGTTTGAAATTTTGTATACTCATGTATTTTGACTCGCTGATCACGAATATGATAGTAAAATCCGCAAATTTGATTTTCAAGGTCAAAACTCACAAAAACTGACTTTGAAAAAGTTTTTATATTTTATTTTGACAAGTGTTGATTTTAAAGAAAAATGTTTTGTACAAAAGTTGTAGCCTATAAAAATATCTATCTTTTATATTCTATATAGTTTTCGTCTAAATCCATTTATCCCGCTATTATGCTCGTTATACGTGTACACCAGCGATGCAGTTCAAAAAAGTAGCTCGAAGGAATTTCAATGCCACGTTTATATTCAATATAATTTTCTGCGTCTCTCCGTTTCCCCCCTTTCTCCAATAGCTGAGTGTCTTCCAATTGCATAACAAAACTCTCCTCAATAACAGTTCCTTATGACCCGCAATCGTAATATCAACAACCCATTTAACTTATCAGTTTCATGCACGATGGAATATACAGGGTGTCCCAAATTAAGTACAAAAAATGATAGGGGTAATAGCAGAAGCTGACAGATACACGCTTCTGTCAGCTTCTCTAAACTTTTCGGGGAAAGAAATTGCGGCCAAGATAACGTTTAAAAGACGTTTTTTTCGACCATTCAAAAGTGACGTTTTTGCGTATTTTTTTAAACGTCTTCAACAACGTTTTTATAACGTTATGTGTGTTAGCAGGGATAATGATCATGATGTTAATATTTTTCAAAAGAAAAATACAGATCAAGTAAGCACATTTGATGCTCAAATGTGCTTACTTGATCGATATAACAATGGATATTTATATTTTATTGTTGTACTTTTTGTCGTTGGATATTTTTTTTCCCCTCCGGGAACCGTGTGTGGGTTGGATTAAAGGATCAATTTTTGGCTTTGTTTGAGTAGGGAATAGAGAAGTCGTAGTGTGGGAGCGGTACGAAAACATATGGTGTGTGTGTGTGTGTGTGTGTGTGTGTGTGTGTGTGTGTGTGTGTGTTATTGATAGGCGGGATATTTCGTTTCAACAATGTCACATCACGAGGAATCTCAATCGATACCGGCATTGATATGCACGTTCCAGAAACAATCGAGCTTTAACCTTGTCGCTCGGCATGATATCGGAAAACACGCTGCTATAAAGTTACACTCGACTCTCGCGGTTAGCCTCGAGGAAAATGAATTGTTCCAGGTAATCATTATTGATAAATCAGAGCTATCGAATTAACACCGATCAACGAATCAATTCTTCAAGAACGTTCGTTACTTTGTCCAGTCTCACGTTTCTTTTCTCTCCATATATCGCGCGATCTTAAAATTCATCTCGATCTTTTGTTAATTTTATATCTTATTCGTGTAACTCCGTAAACGCAAACGTAAATTTATCTATCTTTAACTTCCTCATAGAGTCGTTACAAAAAAAATTAAATGTTTTTCGATTTAAATTTGATTCCAGACATCTTTGTCCGCGTTGACTGCATGGTTCATGCAGGGAAGGCTCAAAACTCATTGCAAATTTACGAATGTTTGAGGTAACCCGCGGTGTTTTTTAAAATTAAAATCCTATAATATATGAAATCTCCAAGCAATATTTCAACTCTTTATCAATTTTTTTTAACCAAATTCAATAACAAATTTCTTTATATACGCGCTATTCAAGGTCCATGCCAATGTTCAGCTCCCATCTCACTATGTATTTTTTTTTTTTTTATTCAAACTATATTGTAAAAACTGAACGATCGCGCGGGCATCGCAGTAGAGGAAAATTTGCACTCGTGTGTCAAATTTCAGCAAGTCAAAACGTTCTTGAAATATAAAGGAGCCATTTCGAAAGGTGTTATGCCTGTTTTTTATTTCTTGAAAATCCGGTACAATTTTGAATTTTTTTTTCACAGCCAAAGTCCATGATGGTTTTTTTTTTTTAAATTATTGTTGCACAGCAAAATATAAAAAATACTAGGTTTATACGTGCACCGTTTTACGTGTTATTAGCTACTAATTTTCGTAACTTACGATATTTGAATAAACGTAAACTGGTGGAAGTTTTAGCTGCAGATATTGTATTTGAGTTAAAAAATTGAGTTGCCAGATTTAAGCTAAAGTCTCCGGTATAACAGAGATAGCACGTATAAACGGCATATAACAGAATTCTACTAAAGGAGAGACAGTGTATCGATTGTTCGAAAATCGAATGAAGCATCGATTGCTCCAAAATTCGGAGATCATATCGGTACGTGAGTCGAAAAGTATGACACCTCAGATTAATGCCCGAAACTATGACACCTCCGGGTAAATTTAAATGGAGGTCGGGCATTAATCTGAGGTGTCATACTTTAATTTCGACTCACGTACCGATATAATACTATCATAATCTATAGGCTATGTGCAGTAAGGTAATATTACCTTAATGTGCAGATGTTCTACTAGCGCCGCTCGCGGGAAAAAGTATAATAAATTGTGTGCTAGAATTGTATGGATGTTGTGCAGCGAAAGTGATGATAGAAAAACATATATTTTTTTATAGTGTTGTATTTATATTAACTAAATATAATATTTCGAAAGGTACGTAAAAATTATTCATCTGGACTTTTTTTCATTTCTAAATTTGATGTAAATGAAGAAATAAATGTCCAATATCTTTACAGTGACAGCACACCATAACCTAAAAACATAGCCCACAGCAATGGCGGCCATAATTTTGCGCAGGTGTGCGTGTTTTTGTGTGTGTGTGTGTGTGTGTGTGTGTGTGTGTGTGTGTGTGTGTGTGTGTGTGTGTGTGTCCGAATGAGGTCTCAAAAACTTACAATTATGTCCACCAGAAGCGCTCGCGTCACATTTCGTCATTACTCCGCCCCCTTGCACATAGTCTATTCGAACGCAAATAAACTCATTTTCTAGTGTTGATATAGTTTTGTTTTTGCAACATGGTACAAAACAATAATTTGTACACTTTCTTCGATTGTTCAGGTACATTAGTCATGTTTGAATCCTATATTTACAGACTACATATTCGCGAATTACGAAGATTTTTTTGCGCTTAGGAACGATCTTAATTTTACCGCTAGGATGCGCTGCTGCATTGGGGGGTGTTTTATGTCGCTGTCACGTGATATTTTCAGGCATTTTTCATGGCAAATAAAAGTTGAGCTATAAAGGAAAAAGTATAAAACAATATATTTTCAAATCGACATGATACTTTTTAAACCGGTTTACTTACGCCGGTTTTCCGTAACACCGGAATAATAAGAGCGCCGTGTAAACATAGTTTATGATTATATTCAATTATTATGTTTCAAAACATCTATATATAGTTTATCAAAGCAAATAATAATAAATTAATAAAATCACTAGAATGCACAAATTCAACAAAATTTATTTGCTTCGCGTTAATTGTTAGTGGAGAAAATTATTGATCAGACTGTACTGGGTCAGATGCGCAATGGCATTGTAACGTCGCTAGTTACATTCAAGAGGTCGTTGCGAATTAACGCGAGAAATTCGAGGCACGATATTCGGACCAAGAAGACTAGAGACAGGAGACCGAACTCGTGGGGTGGGGGTAGGCCCGTATACGTCCGGCACCAGTCACCGCCACTAGTCTCTAGTGTCCGTGCGCAATTGCATTACTGCGCAGTGAAATAACTCGAGTCCCCCACCCCCCACACGCTACATGACGCTCACGGCGCTCGCGAAGTATGTTAGTAGCGTCTTTAAACTTCGCGAGCGCCGTGAGCGTCATGTAGCGTGTGTGGGGTGGGGGACTCGAGTTATTTCACTGCGCATGACTGCGCAGTAATGCATTGCGCACGGACACTACCGACTAGTGGCGGTGACTGGTGCCGGACGTATATGGGCCCATCTGAAACTCAAGGCTTGGATAGGAGATAGGAGTTCGGTCTCCTGTCTCTAGTCTTCTTGATTCGGACATTTATATTTAGCTCTCATGGATCGATACATTTACATTTATTTACCCTTTTTATTGAAAATACATTTGCTTAGATGAATTCTATGGAGGCATTCATGCCTCCATAGAAGGGTCATAGAAATCGAAGGGTCATATGTTTAATATTTCCTGTGACGAAAATCGTGTTTCAGATTAAAGCGTGACCAAGTGGTTTAGAATATAACTCTTAGAATTTATGGTTGGGATATATACATAAACACAGGGTTTCTCGAGGCGAGGATTTTATAGTTCTTTGTAAGTGCGAAACACATGGACTGTTTTACGTCAAAGGGCCTCTTTGTGAGCTGGTCAATCCTCATGGAGGGGGGCAAAAGGGGCTCATGCAATGATGAGGCCCCGTACGCATATACAACCCCCTCTCCGCGGGTCTAGGCTGGTGGCCCCTGTATGTCTGCATCCACGCGCACCCTTGGCGGGGTGCGCTCGACAATATATGTAACGGTGTGTATGCATGCGTATGTGTGTACGTGCGAGGGCGGACTTTTCCGAAGACCGAGAAGTCCGCGTTCGACTCTTCGTCACTTAAATTCCAGCCGTCTTGTAGTACAGTTCACTTTTTCATATACCTTATAAAATAAGTAATAAACAAACATATTTACGTGCTCTCCTATAAATGAGTAACGTTTTCATTGATTTGCATACCCTTCAGTCAATCATCCTAAATTCCTAGTTCTTTCTGTAAAATATAAAAATCAAATCGAGACGAGCGACTTCGTTGGAGTGTCCACCCTCGGGGATGGACTTTAGTGGCTAACGAGCCCACCTCAGGTTCATTCATTTGAACTTGCCGCTCGACAACTGGCGCTACCTGTGCGTTGGGACGTAACAGCATGCGCAGAAGGTAGAGAGAAAAACCCACCAAAGGCGTCGCATAAAGTATAAAGTGTCTACGCCATTCTTCGGAGCTGGAAAATTCAAACTGGAAACGCGCGCGCCACTCACGCCAGTGGCTGAATTAACCTCACCTACAAACCTACAAAATGCAGTGTTTTCTTGGTTACGAAAAATTCACGGGAGAGAAAAAAAAGCGTTTCTTCGCAAACGCAAAACTATATTTTCTCGAAAACCTCCCCCCTCTGCCGCAATGGCGCAATGCTAATATATGAGCGAAAAATTTTTCCTCGCTCAAAAACATGGCCGATCATGTACGACTACGTGAATCGCAGTCGTCACGCTTTCGAGAAAAAAAATCTAATTATCAGTGTGCGTATGAAAATCCATAACTCTCTCTCTCTCTCTCTCTCTCTTTAGCTCTTATCAAACGTGATAATGCGTCGAATCGAGATGGAAATGTGACGTCATTTGTACGTAGACAAAACATAGCGTCGAGGGGGAAAAATGCGCGAGTTGCAATATAAACGCGCCGGGGATATATGTAAAGGGTGGCGAGAGGGGTCGGAGAATCGACAAAGAACGAGAGGGTTCGTCGTATCAACCCCGAGAATCCCCCGAATATTTTATTTTTAAAAAAACCGGAAAAACACGCCAACTCCAGCGAATAATAAGGAGTAACGTAGAACAGTAGTTCGAGTTATCTTAAAGAATATATTGTACAGATTTACAGGCGATTAAACAATCAAAATAAACGAAAAAAAATACTCAACTAACACAATGGGGGTTCAATACGTAATATATTGTCCTTGAGCCAGCAGGAGCGAGTATGGATGGCGGACGAACAATGAAATTTTAACGACGTGAGTCAAAGCAAAGAGACGAAAAAAAAGATCAGCGCGATCTCTGACGAGAAGAAATTAGACTATAAGCACGAAGTGACAGTACTAACAGAGATCATCTCTGGTACTAACTACAATAATAAATAAACCAAATAATCGATCTGTACGTAATCTGTAACGAGTGAAATACTCTGCTTATGTATGTTTGTGTCATTGAAAAAGTGATTGAAGAATCCAGTGGGCCGGCAATACGTCGCGTATTTTTGTCTCGTGAAATAAAAAGAAGGTGGGTGATTTTTATTCAAGAAATGTATTATTCGCGAGTGTACGGGAACGCTGGAAGAAGGGAAAATTTGCCTTGGTGAGAGCATGAAATTTCCACCGTACGAGGTAGGCATCTTTTTTTCTTTTTTTTAGTTTTTAATGACACACGCACTCTGTTTTTTTAACATTTAGACATGTATACATATATTTGTATACATATATTTGTATACATATATTTGTATATGTATACATGTTCACGTCTTATATATACACGCTTCATGAATTTTGATTTTTTTTTTTTTTTTTTTTTAGAACATCGCGAAATATGTTCACATTGCAAAAGGGAAGACTATAATGAATTTTTTCTTGATTTTGCAAATTTTTTCTGCCCAAATTATTATATTGCTCTCAATGAATTGTTTTTTTTTTCTCTGTCGAGGTTACAATTCGAAGGATTGTTTATCTTCCTTCTTTCCCTAAATCTGACTAAAAATTATGCATGACTAATATTTCGAACAAACTTTTACGATATATCTTTGATTCGAGGTAACATATTTATAATATTTTTGCAAGGGTTTCGATTCATGAATGAGACTTTAACTTGACAAGTATAATTGTGATCGAGAATACAGATCTATTAACCGATTCGGTACATTTAACAAGATACAAAAATTGCGGAGCATTGAAATTATTCAGTCGAGATAGGGCAATTGAAATTTACATTGTCCTTTAGAGATTTACGAAATTTATTCACGCTTGTAATTCGTAAATAAAATTCAAATATCCAAAAATTTTATGATTTTGTAACAAAAGCTTTCAAAATTTACAGAAATTTTGAAATTGAATATGGAATAACAAAAAAAACTTACTAATTTTACAAATTTATTCGCTATAGTCTTCCTTTAAACGGATTGATTATTCGATTAGTATTTACTTATCCACGCTGTAAGAGCACCCGCGAACGCTTTTCCAGCCGACTGCCTCCTTTGCTCTTTATACGACGAGGCTAATATTTGTTTATATGGAAAAGTATCAATTCCGCGTACTCATAATCGCGAAGAATCTTGTCCATGTAAGCAGCTCTCCTCTCGCAATGTATCGTGCATAACGGAGAGGAGAGTTTTTCAGAAAAAAAAAAAAAAAAAAACGAAAGATTAAAATACTTGCCGATGAAGCATTATAACAGGGTGGCCATGGTCAGGAAAAATCTGGAAATGTCAGGGAATCTCAAACTGTTCAGGGAAACAGGAAAATGTCAGGGAATTTTTCGTTCGGTCGGGGGAATAATTTTAAAATTACAAAAAATACAATTCAAACTCTTCGGTCAACCAGGAGGAGCGGCGATTGTTCTTAATAATTTTGATTTGCATCCGCGTCAAGACACTTTCGTTTACTTGAAATATTTTTCTTCCTTTTGTTGACTCTAAATAATTCTTTTATTGGTTTTTTTGACGTTTTCATATCGAATTTTTGGGCTTCGGGAAAAAAAATTCGCTCGGATTTATAAATCAGCAAAATTTTCAATCCCCCGAAGCCTAAAAATATTGAGAAATACGAAGAAAAAAAATTTCTCCATTTTTTGCTCCCTTTTTTTCGAATACCCGATGAAAATTCCGAAATTTCAAATTTTGGGGCATGCCGTTTTATTAATCCGGAGTGCTCAATTATTTGTACCCAAAAGAGCATTGAAAATCGGCGAATTTGTGTCCAAAGGGGGGTTGGCATAGAAAAATTGGCAAAAATTGATGGTCCAATTTTGAAGATTTCTAAAAAAAATCGAAAAAAATTAATCAGGCGGCATTTTAAAGCTGAAACACTTGCGAAGAGAATAAGCACCGAACAGAGTTTTATCCCCTTTGGGGAGCAAAGTTACAGCGATTATAGTGAACCCCATTCATTTTTCGCAATAATTCAAAAAATCTTGTAGCTTCAAAATTTCATATAGGACCCTGTATCGATGTATTTTCCTCCGCTGATGACGAGAATCTGTTGGGCATACTCCTTGAAACTCCAAAATTCTATCTCAAAACGTCAAGAACGTGTTTTTTTTTTCTCCGAAAATTAAAATAACAAATTAAAAAATGGCACTCATTTCGAAAAATCGATTTTTTTATTTTTCTATGAAAAAAAAAAATTCGAAAATTTTTAAAATAAATTCATAAAAAAGTAGACTTCAAGATGAAAAATTTGACCTGGTGAAGTTTTCTGATAGCGTTTTTTACTTAGAAGATATCGCTGATTGAATTGGGTTTCATCGATTTTTTCAAAAAATTGTCACTCCAGAACGGGATGGAAAAAAAATCTAAAAAAAATACGGTAGTCTCTACTCATGTGGGTGAGGAACATAAAAAATTGCGAGTCGAATCAAAAATGGTGAGAGTCGGAGACTTGTCGAATTGGGGTGGAATGCCCCATATATATATACATATATATATATATATTTGTAGACATATTTGATTTGTAAATTAATCAAATGCAAACATTTTCCAAAACCGATTCGTTCGATTTTCAAAATAAAATCTTTGGTTCATTAACCCGATAAGCTCCGATTCTATTGAGATTTTAGCCAGGCAAAGTTGAATATTTTTTTCAGCGGAGAGTCAGAGAATTTTTATGCTTTTGTTTCTGTGGCCGCCCTGAATAAAATAATGTAAAGGAGAGTTTTATATCGAATGCTCATTAATCGCAGTAAAAAAATCATTCATACATTGCGCACATATGAATTTCAAAAGCCGCGAAAGCATCGTTCAAGAAGAAGTGAAAGATCTTGACGCACGAATTTTAATTGCTCCGTGATATTGTTGTTGTCGATTGTATAAAGATGCGAGTCGGAAAGCAAAGGACACGGCACGCCTGTAGATCCGAAATGCCGGACTAGTACGCTGGCTGTTGGCCCGACCCTGGGGGAGAGCAAAAATTATAGCTGTAGAGAAGCGGTAGTGAACGACTTTAGAAATTGTATAAATAAAAAAAAAAATAAAAAAAACACACACACAAAAAAAAAAGTTAAAAATCAGAGCCAAAAAGAGCGAAAACGTGAAAAAAAAAAGAAAAAAAGATAAAGAGTCCTCTCAGGAGCGATTCGATAATAATGAGTCACGCTCAGCAGCATGTTCTCGCAAGCGCGATAGTACTAGCGCTGATCGTCGTCTTCGGCATCCACGTCTTCCTCTTTCCCATGTACACGTCGAGTCCGCCGGCCAGAAGAACAAAAATATCTGCCTACGAGCAAGCCCTGTGCCGTACGAATTTAAAGAGCGTTAGAATACCCGTCGAATGGATAAATCCATGCCCAAAATACGGTATAGTATCGGCCGTACAGGGCGGAAGACTCGGTAATCAGATATGGGAGTACGCATCCGTTTGGGCAACGGCCAGGAGAACGGGACTCGAGCCTTTCATGCCCAGATGCATACTCAAAACTCTCGAGGAACATTTCGAAAATTTGAGCATTCCGCCGCTGAGCTACATCGGCAGATGTACAATGGACGTTAGTCAGGTTGTCAATTCGTTGGCTCAGTGGAACAGCACCGAGCAAAATATCATTATTCCGAGGTGAATTAAAAAGAGTCAAAGTATATATATATATATATATTTTTCACTCTATTTCAAATAGATTTCTTTTCTATTGATAAATTTTTCAAAATAAATTCATTACCCGATAAAATTCCTTGCCAACAATGCAATTATAGCATATGGAACGAGATACAAGCGCATGATGACAAAAATTGAAATTAAAAATTTTTAACGCCCGACGCAGAGACCAAAACAGTAAATTTTTGAAAAAAAAAAAAATCTATTCCTTTACAGCTTTCCATAAGCAAAAATAATTCTGTCTTCGGTCTCAACTTTCGATCTAAATTTATATTTATCCCTTTCGTTGCGTTAACAATGGTATTAGGGGTCGAGCGAGGAATTATGCGGCTTGTCGAAGGAAAGCCTGTAAAAACAATTTTCAAAATTTCACTATACCCATCGGACCCGTATCGCATCCTTATAGATACAATGAAAAATTCGGATTGTTCCTCTCGTAGAAACAAAATATAAATTTTAAGGGGAAAAACAAAAACTATAACAAACATAGACGATTGATTTTGATGAAAATTTCGTAATTCCCCGATTGGGTAAAATATTTCAGGCATGCGGCGTACTGGTCGCTGATCCTCGTATGGCCGGACGACGTTCGTCGTGAATTTACGTTCAAACCGAGCTTGCGCCTGTATGCGGAAATAATGCTACGTGGAATTGCTCGAAGTTTCAATATAAGCGAGCCAACGTACGTCGGTATACACGTGAGGCGCACCGACTACGTCGATTATCTTTGGCAAAAATTGAAAGTACGCCCCGCACCGATGCGCTATTATTACGCAGCGATGGATTACTTCATGAAACGATACGAGAACGTTGTTTTCGTCGTTTCGAGCGACAATATCGTCTGGTGCAAGTATAATTTTCGCAACAATCGTCACAGAGTTAGCTTTATTTCGGAATTGGACGGACATGGTCCTGGCAAAGATCTCGCTGTTTTATCGGTCTGCAATCACAGTATTATCGATTATGGCACTTATGGCTCGTTCGGTGCTATTCTAGCGGCCGGCGAGACCGTCGTTTACAACGTTACAGCCTATTTTTCGACCCTCATTGCCGAGGTATTGCCCAATTGGCGAATCATGAGCTGAGATAATGAAAATTATAATTACAATTAATAATCAAAAAGAAAAAAAAACAGATATTGGGAATTATAGTTGCTCCCTGGAGGAAAAAAAAGACTCGGGGAAACGTTATAGTTTAATATGAATGTATTTTTGAGGATGGTCCTTATTCGAGCTTTTTTAAAATTTTCATAGTCTCACGACCCCCCAAATCGGTTCCAGATAAATTTTGAAAAATCCCTGAATTTTTTCAGATTTTTATTTTGACAATTGACCCTGGCCAAGTGAGGTAAAAGTTTTCCATAAGGATATAAAATTGGGTTTTTCGAGATTGCTGTATAAAATTCGAAAGCACGAATATTTTTCAGCCGAAAAATGGAAAATTTTTTGAAACTTTATCTACATTGATGCAGCTATCTGAAAAAAATTGATAACACTATTTTTTTGAGTTTTATAGGCGATATTTCACGTGGAATAGATTTTTTTTCTAAAAAAAATGGTTTTTTAACGATTTTCTATTTATAATAATTGTGGAAAAAAAATATTTCTCAGTCTAATAGTTCAAAATTCTCTGAAAATTAGTCTACAACGATGCCGGTTCATCAAAAAAAATTCGTAACAATAATTTTTTTTGTATTTCATATGAATTATTTTGGGTTGGAAAGATTTTTTTTCTCAAAAAAAACGGTTTTCAATGATTTTTTATTTATAATAATTGATAAAAAAAAGGGTTTCTCAGCTTGGAAGTTCAAATTATCTAAAACTATAGTTTGCAATGGTGCCGGACAATCCTTATGCATGAAAAACCATCTCTCGGGAATATAAAATTAATTTTTTTGGGTATTTACGTAAATCGTGCGAAAATTCGTGAAATTGAAAGGAAAATAAATAATAAGGATGAGAAAGTCATGTGAAATCATCAGAACCGTCCCATCATAAAAAAAAAAACCACCCCCTTAAGTGCCATGATCGGTCAAATCCAATTGGGAGTATAAATGAAATTTTTTTATTTCAAAATCTGGTAGTTTGGGAAAAAATATTTAGTACGTATTTTGTATTTTTTTATTTAAATCAATATTGCCGTTAATATAACAAATTGAAAAATATAACATTATGACGTCACGCATGTTACGCTATATCTATATATATATCAAAATCCGTGAAATTAAATTGCCTATAACAGTTGCATCTATCATTTTTAACGA
Source organism: Rhorus exstirpatorius (assembly GCA_963564615.1). Classification (NCBI taxonomy): domain Eukaryota; kingdom Metazoa; phylum Arthropoda; class Insecta; order Hymenoptera; family Ichneumonidae; genus Rhorus; species Rhorus exstirpatorius. The sequence continues at coordinate 47,056,605 of OY751314.1, read as the reverse complement.
AAAATAAAAAATACGTCCTCATTATTTTTACTTACTCCACATTATGTGCCCCAATTATTGAAAAAAAAAATTTCATTCATACTCCTAATTCAGAAGTTCTTCATCGTTTCACCTCGGAATGGTTCGAAGTGACGTAAAAGAGTTGCTCGAGTATTTATTTGAGGAATTCCCTAAAAAACGACCCCGCTTCTGAAAAAAACCACCCCCCGCGAATAAAAAATTTATTTTTTGATATGCGCGCCCGTATATCGTGCGAAAAAAACAACGAGTCTCATGCAGATCAGTTCAAAATTTACAAAGTCTGTCCGCCATATTGAGTCATTTTGAATTTTGGAATTTTGACTCCAGATTCAAAATCAGCGATCCAAAAAACCCCAAGATACTGAATTTAATGCAAATCAGCTTAAATTTTGCCATTTCTTGTTCGCCATATTGGGCCGGCCATCTTGAATTCTCAAATTATCAGCGACACGAAAAACCCCAAGCTTATTGCGAATCAGCTCAAATTCTGAAATTTCGGTCCGCCATATTTGATCCGCCATCTTGGATTTTGGGAAATTCCGAAATATGACACCGTATTCTCATTACTGGCATGATAAACAAGTAATTCCAGCAGAAATGAATATTCCAAAAAAATTATCCTCAAAATTATACACATTTTTCAAATTTTGTCATTTTTGACGATTTTTGAAAAGGTGTGTACAATAAAGGGTAGCGCCGCGAGGGGGGTCGATGATTTTTTCGGAGTTAGTCATATCCTTTATCCTCAAAGCAAGCCCTTAACGAACACTCTGCGTTAATTTTTGTGGAAGTTATGAATTTTCAAAAGTAGAAGTACAAATATGTACCACTGGGCACGAAAGGGTTAAATTCTTCTCTAATTATGGGATTTAAAAAAATTGAAAATTAACATCAGTCCTGTGTTTTCTCTGTAAAATATGAGAGTTATATAAGTTATTCCATTGTAATTCGTTAATTCACGAACTTCATTGCATAAAAAAACTAACTTATACCTGAAAAACCGTGATTTTCGAGGAGAAATGCCAAGTAGACGTGGAACAACTCATATAAAATTTGTAAAAATCATTTATTTAATTTTTTTTTCCATGACCTGGCATCATTGCAGACTAGTTTCACAGAATTTTCAACTGTTAAGCTGAGAAATAGTTTTTTTTTATCAATTATAAATGAAAAATCGTTGAAAACCGTGTTTTTGAGAAAAAAAAATCTATTCAACGTTACATAACTCATATATAATTCAAAAAAATAGTTTTATGAATTTTTTTTCACATAGCTGCATCAATGTAGACGAAGTTTCAAAAAATTTTGCATTTTTCGGCTGAAAAATATTCGTGCTCTCGAATTTTATACAGTAATCCCTAAAAAACCTCACGTTATCGTTATGGAAAACTTTGACCTCGCTGGCCAGGGTCAATCATCAAAATAAAAATCTGAAAAAATTCAGGGATTTTTTTTTATTCATTTGGAACCGATTTGGCGGCCGAGACCATAAAAATTTGAAAAAAAAGCCTAAATAAGGACCGCCCTGATACATATTTATGTGTGTGTGTTTTGGAAACTCCAAGCTCAACTGGGTCGTGCAATTTTTGAAAATGTTCTTTTTTGCAGCCGTTCAAAGTGTCGAGAATATTCACGAATTAATTTGGATTGCTCGTAATTATACTTTAGCCACGAAAAAAAAAAAAAAAATTCTAAATACTTCCGAAAAAATATATTTTTTTTTTCATCGAAAATTCTTTGATATCTCGGAACGCAAAATCTAATTTGTCCCGATGAAGAAAAACCCCGCTCTTAGCATTATTTTTGTGCATCGAGCAAAAGTATATTTTACTGAAATCGCACGATTTTTTTTTTGTGATTAAAGAACAAGCTTGCAAAAATGTGAATTAATTCGTCAATGTTCTACGAACTTGGTGCGAGTATCGGAAAAAAAGAAAATTCCAAAAATTGATTTTGCCTAGAATGGCTCATACATATGCGAGACATTCTCCCTTAATTTGGCCAATTTTTTTTTTTTTCCTCCGTTCATTTCCCATCCATTTTTGTTCATATTTCGCCATTTTACAATTTCGAAAATGTAAATTTCAAAAGTATTTGGTGGAAAATCAATCAAATTTTCGTCATAATTTTCCGGACTTTGCAAACTTAATTTTCAATAATGAAAAAAATTATTTTCGCTATTTTCTTTTTTTTTCCTCTGAGAAAGGTAGCTCTGATTTTTCAAATAATTTTACAAAATCTTGGAGAATACTTACGGAGATTTGACGAAAAAAAAACAAATCTGCGGGTCTCAGTGTTTTGAGTTTCGGAGTAAAAAAAAAAGAGATTGAAAATGAAAAATAATTCACGAGTAATATCAAAAGATATCTCTGAGATGAAAAATAAGTTGACCTGATTAATGAAGAGTGTCTCGTATTAAAAGTCTCGTAGGAAGAAAGGTCTTTAATGTGTCTGCGTAAAATTTATAGATTTTCTAAACGAGATATTGCATAGCCCAAAAAGAGTATTTATGTCGTCGACCACTTGAGGAATTTTACGTGACAAATGGAACGATATTATAGATGTACAAACAAACAAAAAATCCTAGTCGCGAGATTGATAGTAAAAAAAAAAAAAAAAAAAACAAAAACAAAAAATCGAGTATCGAAAAGTATTCGTGTACGGAGAGTGCAATTATGCATCAAAAATTTCTCCTTGACTGTCGAAAGTTTGCCACTGTTGCCCCGGGATCATTTATTTGTGAAGAGAAAAAAAAAAAAAATGCAAATCTGACAAAAATTTCGTATCGATGAAGAAAACAAAACAAAAACAAAAACAAACGTTCAAAGAAATTACGTTTTTTTGAGCGTTTGTTCTTTTTTTTTCGGAGCAACAGAACAAAAGATGTTTAGAACCGAACGATGGACCATATTTCTCTATGAAACCAAAAAACAAACAAAAACAAAAAAAAAGTAACGACAAAATAATAAATACTTATTTTTTCTACGACTCTGTGATTCGCGTTGCCGGTGATTGTGAAAGTTTTTGAGAGAGACATTAGTTTGGCCGTTCCTTCTGAACGAAAAAAAAAAAAAAAAAAATGTGCTAAAATTATTCAAAAGAGAAATAAAAAATTATGCGGAGTCTGCCAATGATAATCTTTATCGCAAAGAGTACCAAGAGAGAGGTCTTTTGCATATTGCCTTGTATCGAGGCAAGTGTGACTATTATTTCCCAGTCGAAACAGTTTGGAACGAAGAAAAAAATAATATTTTTACACGATTTGAAAAAAAAAAAAAAAATTTTTGACGATTAAATTCAATGAATTTTTAGGTTCCAGGCGTTTGGTAGTCAAAAATCATTTTTCTAATTTTCTACAGGGAACGTCCATTGATCAGTCATTATATTGGTCCAAAAATTTTTTCAGCGAAAACCGCAAAAAAGCAATTGTCAAATTACATAAAAATTGCTCAGTTCAGCCAAATTTCTCAGGAAGTGAATTTTAATTTACATTTTTTCTTTATAAAAAAAAAAAAACAAATATTGAACATTAACTTCATATTTTTCGTTCTATTTCTTCATAACTTACGTCTTTTTGAGTTGTCGAATTATTATTTTAAGGATCGAGTTTATCAAAAAAAAAAAAAATCATTCGATTTATAGAGAATCTTCTAACAAAGACAAAAAAAAAAAATTCATCAAATTCAAATTTGACGATTATAAAAGATTCGATATAAATTTATAGCCCAAAATCCATTAATACATATAAAGAAGAAAAAATTCAGTTTATTCAATTTAAAAAAATAGGCTTTTTTACATTGCCATTTAAACTTGGGAAAAAAAGATCTCGAAATGTAAAAGAGAAAAAGAAAGGTAAAAAGCACAACTGGCTATCACGCGTGTAAAAATATATGTATATATATATTTTTTTTTTTTCTAATTCGACACTGATTTATTACGAAGCGATAGTCATACTGCCTCGAAATCGCGCGAGAAGATACAGATCAAAAATTCACTTTTCAAACGGTAGTTGGAAAAAAAATGTCAAAAAAAAAAAGGTACATATAGCTGTAGACTCGAATGGAAGAGCCATCCCGTTAGCGTTTTCTAGTTTTCGATAAGTATGTCGTGTATATCCCCCAAATGTGTTTTCTTAGGCGGTAAAAAAAAAAAAAAAATCGTACACTCTCATTCATGTGCAAACGTAAACTTTGTCTCTGTCATGAAATAACAAATAACGATAATAATCGTCTCCCTTTGCCTTTTGATCCATAATACATTAAAAAAAAAAATTCTAACGATTCTATCCATTCGCAATTCTCACAATGTACAATGATTTCATCTGTGATTCTCTTTCTTATCGTGCCAAAATTCCCGATATAGAAAATCTATGGGAAAATAAATAGATAAATAAATATATGTTGAAAATCAGCACACATGTATACAGATATGACGACGCATACATACTTATACACATGTCGTATAATATTTACAAAAAGAACCTTAGAAAAGCTATAGAAACGTTTTTTTTTCTTTTGCCATGCGTAAAAAAAAAAAAGAGAGAGTATTGAGCTTGAGTCGCTGGCCGTTTGTGGCGAGATGACGAAAAACAGAATGAAAGCAAATATGAAGAAGGGTTTACAGAAAAACGAAAAAAAAAAGAAGAAGTATTTTATACAATTTCAGAGATTTAATTGAGTGTTTTATATTTAATAACCTTGTGACCTGAAATGTTCTACTTACGCCGGTATTGTAATGTGTAGTTTATAGATTATTAATGTTTTGTCTATATCTAAATATTTATATACTAATATATTATATATATATGAGTAAAAACATGAATTATCGGCCAAATTTGGGCTTCACTATCGGGGATATTTTTGTAAGTTACACAGCTTGGTCTCTGTGTTGAAAAACACGTGCCTTTTTTTGGAAAAAAATCTCAAAATTCCGAAAAAAAATATAGTCCAATTAGTATACATGTAGAAAACTCTCAAAATTATGATTATAATCTGAAAAGTCGTTTTTTCACCATTGCCCAAAGTTCAAAAGAATTTTCCATATTTTTTTCAGAAAGCTGAGAAAATTTTACGTAATATATGTCATTTTTAAGTTGGGATCTCGAAAAACACTCCTGGGATTGATAAAAATGTAAAAAAAAAAAACATTATAAATCTCATTTATTCTAACAATTTTAATTATTTTTCTATTGAAAATTAAGCTTTGACGTTTTTTAAAGGTTCATTTCATTCTCAGACACCAATAGAATGAATTTATGAGCTTTCTGTGAGTCCTTTAGTAGTAACAGGTGCTAATTTTTTTTTATTGAAAATTAATTTTAATGAATGTAATAGAGTCATGTCCGTTTTACGAAAAAATTTTATGAATTCAATCTTGTAAAATGTTGAATTCTTCCGTTGTCTTAATGGTAAAATAATAAAAACAATAATTTATTTCGTTTCAACAGCCACTCCAAAAAATAAAAAATATATTAAAATTGTTAGAATAAATGAGATTTATAATGTTTTTTTTTTACATTTTTATTAATCCCAGAAATGTTTTTAGAGATCCCAACTTAAAAATGACATGTTTCATGTAAAATTTTCTAAGCTTTCTGAAAAAAATATGGAAAATTTTTATGAACTTTGGGCAACGGCGAAAAAACGACTTTTTCAGATTATAATCTTGATTTTGAGAGTCTCCTACACGTATATTAATTAGGCTATATTTTTTTTTTCGGAAAGTTGAGATTTTTTTACAAAAAAAATGAAGAATTGGTATTTTTTTTCAAATTCAATCCACCAAAATTAAATGAAAAAAACCAAAAAAGTTTCAAACGAAAGAATTCGATATCCAATGACAGCTAAAAAAAATGGAGAAAAAAATCTGAAAAAATTATGGCACGTGTTTTTCAACACCCGACACCAAGCTGTGTATAATTTACAAAAAGATCCCCGATAGTTGAAGCCCAAAATTGGCCGATAATTGATGTTTTAACTCCTATTCTTGTGTAAACGATAATTCGATATACATGCGAGTAATTTCGAGTCAACTTGAGCTACGTTCGATCCTCATTCTCTTGGAATCGTTCAATGATTTTTTTTTCCCCCCGAATACGTACATTGGGGATGAAAAAATGTGAGGAAAAAAATGGTTTACATTCAATTTTGCTCGTCGTCGAAATTTAGGCTCTCAATAATCTTGAAAAAACAAATCTGGTCTGCAATTTTCATTGAAAAATTCGTCAAACCATTTTTTCTTAACTTTTTGAGCATTGTTGAAAAAATTTCAAGATAAATGACACTTGAAACGCCAATGAAAAGAAATCTCCGAGCTCGAGAGAGTCAAATGCAGGGCAATTTGGCTCGAAATACTTCGCACACGTGTATTACATGAATTCAACGTATTTCGTGCCTGTTCGTGGTTAAGTCTTCGGTGTGGAGGAATATTAAGCTAAAAAAGCAAAAGAAATATATATATATATGTATATTAAATTGAGTCTAGCGAGACGTTCGCGAGGATGAGCGCTGATTTAGATGGAAAAAACAAACAAACAAACAAACAAAATCCAATTGCCGCCTGATTGCTATTCTCGTTTAATTGGCAAACAATCAAACATATGTGATTCATAATGAAAAAAAAAAAAAAGAAACCAATGAAAAATGGAAAAATATTTTAAAAAATAGCAAGTATAAGATATTCCGAGGGCTACTGATCTCTCACTTCGTCGTTTATGTGCGAGGTATGTGGGCATCGTTCGAATGAAAAATAATTTGAAAAAAACAAATTTGTTTCGAAACAAATAATTATCGTGAAAATTTAAAATTTTTTTTATTTAGCTCAATTGACAACGGTGTAAAAAAAATTATTCTTACATAATTAATGTCAGTACTTCTTGAATCGTTGTTTTTTTATTTGAATTTTGCCCATCCGCGCGTCGAAGAGAGAAAAATGCGAAGAAAAGAAAAATCCAAGTTTTGAAAGACACACGAAAAAAACGTACTAAGACTATTGCAATTTTCTGGTACCAATATATAATCTATTGTGTACATTCCTCTGTGATAAATTTGTCTGATTTTTAGTATACAATATCTCTGTTTGTTTCCGAGACTTATTTGTCGTACAAAATAAACGTATTACATGTGACACGAGAAAATCTCAAGCTTTACCAACCCCCTCCCCAGTTGGCTATCTATATATAGTTACTATATATAGCATATTCGTTATATATATATATATAGTACGTTATATATATATTATATATATATAGTACTATATATATAGTACTCGTACTATATATAGCATATACTATATATAGTTTATATATAGCATAGTATGTATATACTATATATATAGTTTATATATAGTATATATATATACTATATATATATTGTATATATAGTATAGTATATATAGTTGGGTTATTAAAATATCGAGAGAGAGAAAAAAGAAAATGACCCAACTTCCGGTTCTTGTAAATCAGAGCTGTGCAAAATCAAAAGTTTTTGTTTTTCGATTACATTTGAAAAACCGCAATTAATTCGTGCCTGGGTAAAATGAAAAAAAAAAAAAGTATAAAAAAATTACATTTTTTAAAAATAATTGCAAAAAAAAACCCGATCATGCTTTCCGCTAACCGTCAAATGATAAAATTTCAGCTATAAAAAAAAAATTTGTCTTCATGATTCAATCGTTAACGATTCAAAGTCACGAGTCCCGCTGGTCCTCGGCCAATTTTCTTTCCAATCATTTTTGCTCTCAATGGCTGAAAACCAAGCTCGGACTCTGGTATACCGTATTCCTGCAATTTACCCTCGTACGTCGCCAGCAAATCGTCGTGGGCTTTGCAAACTTTTGCCAAATCGTACTGAAGATCCTGTATAGCCGTGTTCTTACGATTCAACATTTCCTGAAAGAACGAGACACAAAAAAATCCATAATACAATTAAGATAATTTTTTTTTTTTCATCAAAAATTATCATAATTAGCCATTTTTGTTTCTCGCACGGTTTATTCGAGTAATCATTTGATATTCATTGCCATTGCTATTATTTTTGTTTCAATTAATTTTTTTTTTTTAATTTTATTGAAGGTTTTTTCATTGCGAATAATTTGTTGAATTTACCTCGAGCTTTTTATTGACATTGACTATCGCCATTGGATCCAATTGCGCAGCAGCCAAAACTTCGCCGATCTGTGCCTCTCTCTGTTCCAGCAGATCCGACAATTTTTCCAATTTTTTCTCCAAAAGTACGTTCTTCAGGCCCGTTTTTTGCTGAAGCTCGAGTATCGACGAGACGAATCGCGAATGGAGCTCGTCACGCTCCGCCTGACACTGTCCCGAAAAAAAAAAAACGCAGATTTTTATTGGTATTTTGGTTTTTTTCGTTTTATAAATTTTTCTCTTATTTTTTTTTTTTTCACAACTCACCTTGTCGAATCGAAGCTCGAGAACCTCGTTCTCCCACTTCAAGTTCTCAAAGTCTTTGGACACGACGGTCAATCGTTTTTTGGTATTCTGAAATTAAAAAAAAAAATACAATCGACACGTATGATTTGTAAAGGAGGGGAAAAAATTAGCAAAGGATTGTAAAGTTTTTGTTTTTATTTTTTTTTTTCTCACGTTCAAACTTTGTTTATCCTTCTCATAGTTTGCCAGCTGACGTGAATATTCGGTGACCTGTTCCTCGGCGGTTTGCAAATCGGTGAGCAATTTTTTATTCTCCACGCTTAATTCGCGAACTTGTTTCTTCATTCGTTCCTCATTGTTCTTCATCGCTTCCATTTGTTCCTGTAAATTGAAGAAATAGGGATGGCAATTTTCACAAAAGATAAATTGGAGATGGAATTTATTCAGAGACTAAAAGGAATTTTTCTATGAGTAAAAACATCAATTATTGGCCAAGTTTGGGCTTCACTATCGGGGATCTTTTTGTAAGTTACACAGTTTGGTGTCTGTGTTGAAAAAAAACGTGCCATTATTTTTTCACATTTTTTCCTCCATTTTTTTTAGCTACCATTGGGTATCGAATTCTTTCAGTTGAAACTTTTTTTTAAATTTAATTTTGGCGGCTTGAATTTGAAAAACAAACCAATTCTATATTTCTTTGGTAAAAAAATCTCAACTTTCCGAAAAAAAAATATAGCCTAATTGATATACGTGTAGAAGACTCTCAAAATCAAGATTATAATCTGAAAAGTCGTTTTATCGCCATTGCCTAAAGTTCAAAAACAATTTCCATATTTTTTTTCAGAAAGCTGAGAAAATTTTACACAAAACATGTCATTTTTAAGTTGGGATCTCTAAAAACACTCTTGGGATAAATAAAAATGTAAAAAAAAAAACATAATTCTCATTTATTCTAACAATTTTAATATTTTTTTATTTTTTTGAGTCACTGTTGAAACGAACAATAGACAATTGTTCTGTACCTGTGTAAATACTGGGTTATTGTTTTTATTATTTTACCATTACGACAACAGAAGAATTCAATATTTTACAAGATTGAATTAATAAATTTTTTTTCGTAAAATGGATATGACTGATAAATTCATTAAAATTAATTTTCAATGAAAAATTAGTACCTGTTACTACTAAAGGACTCACAGAAAGCTCATAACATCATTCTATTGGTGTCTGAGAATGAAATGAACCTTTAAAAAACGTCAAAGCTTAATTTTCAATAGAAAAATAATTAAAATTGTTAGAATAAATGAGATTTATGTTTTTTTTTTACATTTTTATTAATCCCAGGAGTGTTTTTCGAGATCCCAACTTAAAAATGACATATATTACGCAAAATTTTTTCAGCATTCTGAAAAAAATGTGGAAAGATTTTTTGAACTTTGAGCAATGCCGAAAAAACGACTTTTCAGATTATAATCTTGATTTTGAGAGTTTTCTACACGTATATTAATTAGGCTATATTTTTTATTCGGAAAGTTGAGATTTTTTACAAAAATAATATAGAATTAGGGTTTCTTTTTTCAAATTCAAGCCGCCAAATTTAAATGAAAAAAAAAAGTTTGAAATAAAAGAATTCGATACCCAATGGTAGCTAAAAAAATGGAGGAAAAAATCTGAAACAATTATGGCACGTATTTTTCAATACAGACACTAAGCTGTGTAACTTACAAAAAGATCGCCGATAGTGAAGCCCAAATTTCGCCGACAATTGATATTTTTACTCCTATTCTTTTGAAAAAAAGCATTCTTTGTCCATTGTTTCTATAATTTTTTTTATTGTTAATTATTTTACGAAAGTGACTTCTAATATTTTTAACCATTTTTCATGATTCTGTACTCCATAATGCAAAATGCATTTTTTTACGAACTTAAAAAAAATAATTGTCACAAGTTTTGTTCGTTATATTGGTTAAAAATATTTTTTTTTCACGAAATGCAAAAAAAAAAAGAAAAAAAAAACAATTAGAATTATGGAGTAAAGTTGTGAATTTCCTGTGGCCACAGTTGAGCAAAACTGTAACAAAAAATTACGAATTACAAACGATCAAATAATTGAGATAAAATTTCATTTCATTATATTCACTCCGAGTAATCGTAAGTAATTTTTTTTAAATTACAACTCCTCCGAGTAATAGTAATCAGTAAAAAAAAAAAAGTTACATTCACTTCAAATAATTGTAATTGGCTCCAAAAAAAAAAAATAACAATTATTTCGAGTAATTGCAACAGACACGATAATTAATTACTCGAGTAATTTTTGTTGCCAATCTCAGACTGCAAGTCACTTTCATTGAAAAAAAAACGTGATAATAAAGGAATTACAAAAAAAAAAGTAAACAACGAACGCTTTTTCTTCAAAATAACGTAAAATGCCCAAATCTGTTTCCTGGCCAATGAATCGTCAAATTTGTGATATAAAATTCGTTTATAAGTGATTTTTAAATCATCCAATCCGGAAATACTGAAAAAAAATCACTGCAAAGCAATAATTCGATAAAAAATTTTGAACTGTCGTTTCTTCTCTGGTTCAACTTTCAAAATAATATTTTTCCTATTTCTCACCTTCAGGCTCTTGATGAGGGACAAATTATTGAGCGTTATGTCATTGTAATAATTTTTCATTTCCGTAAATGCCGCTTCGTGATTCTTTATCAGAGTCGTTATTTGCATATTTTTACGTTCCTCGACCTCGGTTATTTCCATACGATGTTTAAGCATAAGAGATTCGTACTGACCAGCAAGTTTTTGCTCGTACTTTTGCTCCAATTCCATGGCCTCGGATTCGAATTTTTTAATCAAATCGCTCGTCTCCTCGGCATTTTGCTGTAATTTTTATTTTTTTTTAAATTATTTTAATTCAAAGTCTCGAATCGATAAATTATAAATTATATAATTATTTTGTTTTCGTGAAATTTTGACCAACCAATTTCAAGGCTCGAATCTCGTTTATCTGAGCGAGCTCCTTTTCCCTCTGAATTTTTCGCAACTCTTTTTTATCCTTGACCAGCTCATTCTCCTGTGAATTGTGCTCGTCCTGTGCCATCTTCAGTGCCACCATGTGCTCGGCTTTCGTCTCTGACAAATTTGTCTGATGCTCGTACATCAAGTGCTTGACTTTTTGCTTGTAAATCTTTAACTCGGCCTCGTGATTCTCTGACAATTCTTCCTTCTCGCGCTCTTTATTTCTGAATTAAAAAAAAAAAAAAATAAAAACAAATTGATAACGAATTTTTTTGGAAAAAAATCGTTCATTGTAAAAAAGAAAATAATCAAAGCTATCTGTAATTATTCAAAGAAAACTTGCAATTTCTGTTTTCGAAATTATTACTTATAATTTACTCATAAAATTTTAGGTTTTATATATTTATATTTATATTTTTTTTTTTTCTAAATCCAAAAACCAAAAATAAACCTTATTGCTGCGCGAGCCTCGTCCAATTGATGCCTCGTTATTTCCCAAAAAGTACGAAGCTTGTCCCGTTCGAGTTGAAAAAAATTTCTCTCCTCTCTCTCGCGTTCCATCTCCTCGAGAATCTTGTGCGAATAAACCTCGAGTTGTTCCCGATTCATTTTCGAAGTGTCGACCCCATCGACCGAGTCCATCGTCTTGCCCTTTGCCTTTTTTGGTGCCTGTGATTATTATAAAATCCTACTTTATTCATCAGATCCCACATATTTGGCAGCTGTTAAACGACCTGAACTCACCATTGTAAAATTTTTCGTGCGAATCGATGAAAAAAAAAAAAAAAAGTTTCTCCTCGCTCAATTTTCAATAAACTTTGAACATGAATTATAAATTTTCATGAAATGTTAACAATGATTCGAAGGTGTTCGAAGATTTTTAGGACTCCTCGAGGTTATAACGTCACACACATGACAAAACGTTCCACGCAAAGCTGCAAAGTGTTTGATGTTCAATGTTGCTAGGCAACACAAAAGGCCACAAGGTGTGTAAGAGCACTTGCAGTACTATTTAATTGTCGACCAGGGGGGTTTTTTAAAATTATTTCTCATTCAAAAAGTGATTTTCGCAAATATTTGAGATTTTCGCCAACAAAGTAAAATTTGAAGAAAAAAATATCGAATTAAATATTCTAAAGTCAAATTTTTAGCAATTTTCATCGAGAACAAAGTTTGAAAATTCCTACCTCGAGCACAAGCCATCGTGGGTCCTATCGTAGCACGGTCTTTTATCGTAAAAATTTATTCTAATTTAGGGGAAAAAATTGTGAATATTTATGCCTGAAATTTCGATCGCATAATCCGATTTAATTTTTTCAAAAATCGAATTTGAAATATCTCCGATTTCTGCAAATCAAAAAATAAAGCCTCGTACGACTTTTCCTCTGCTTATGGGGCATCATAATTGGCTGTTAATTTGATGCCCGAATAAAAATAGACGAACATCTGCTAATTATCAATTTCCAGCTGTATTGATGGATCTCTCACCCTGAATATTAATCTCAGAGTGTCGTTACAGATTGATCATCGCAAATATTTGAGTTTTTACCCAATAAAGTAAAATTTGAAGAAAAAAATATTGAATTAAATATTCCAAAGTCAAATTTTTATCAATTTTCATCGAGAACAAAATTTTAAAATTCTTACCTCGAGCACAAGCCATCGTGGGTGCTGTCGTTGCACGCCTTTTTTTATCGTAAAAAATTATTCTAATTTAGGGGAAAAAATTGTGAATTTTCGTGCCTGAAATTTCGATCGAATAATCCGGTTTAATTTTCTCAAAAATAAAATTTGTAATATCTCCAATTTTTGCAAATCAAAAAATAAAGCCTCGTACGACTTTTCCTGTGCTTATGGGGCATCATAATTGGCTGTTAATTTGATGCCCGAATAAAAATAGACAAAGATCTGCTAATTATCAATTTCCAGCTGTATCGATGGATCTCTCACCCTGAATATTAATCTCAGAGTGTCGTTACAGATGGAGTATTTCTATTATTTTTTCTTCAAAATAACGTATCTTCAATCTTTAGTGCATAAAAATCCTCAGAAGGGTGACCTCAATCTACACATGCAGAAATAACATTCAATTCTTGAGCGTCTCGTACATTTTGTTTAATTCCTTTTTTTTTTCAACTATTCACATGGAACATACAAAAGTACGTACATATTGCGTAGTTTTTTTTTTTAATATCCATTTGTTTCATCTCGATTAATTCCTTATGTGTATTTATTTTTTAAAAAATCCCCCATACGCTCTTACAAAGTTACTTATTATGCTCTTTTTTTTTGTATTTTTCAAACAATTGGGATCTGGGAATTTTTACATTTCAATCGTCGTTCGTACATTTAGCGAACACAAATGACGATTTTCTTTCAATTTCATCGCGTTACGAACAATGTTTGATCCCATTCAATCCTGAAAATTTCCATTTTCATTGATACAGAGACAACGAAAAATTAAATTCGACGAGAACGCGCAAACAACCATATCGAGGATAAAATTCTTATTTTGAACAATAGTAACGACTTAAAAAATTTTATACCATTAGTTTCGACGAAAAAAGGAAAAACTTTCTTTTTTTTTATTCGTTATAAAATCCTAATCTCGAATACAGCCAACTTTTACGAAAGCCTCGTTCGTTCGAGTCTTAATTTGGTATTTGTCCAAATTTTAAAAGGCTGTTCTCGTGAAAATGGTCGAAAAGCTAAAAAAAAATTCCAGAATACACCAATTTCTTTCATAATTTTCATTGAATTCAATTTTTTGATGAGGATGACTTCTCAAGAGCGTGTGTAAAACACGTCACGAGTGCGTCATATTTTTTTTTTTCCCCAAACATCGTTCTCACGGATTATCGACTTTTTGGAGCAAGATTCGAATCTTCATTGCCTGAAATAATCCATATTTGCTCAAAGTAGCAATAATCTTTGAGAAAAATGGTCAACAATTGTTTTTTTTTTAACCGTCCACCGATGTTTCGCATTGCCTCAAGCATAGCCGAGACTCGAAGCTTGGCAGTCATAAAACGAATTCCATAAATCATTTTTCCCCTGCGGTATATTCACAATTTGTTTTTTTTTGCCCTATAAACCACTTTGGTACATCGCCGTGTATCGTGAAACGGCGATTATAACAATGATAAAACAATGTAAGTCAACAAATTGGTAAATTATAATTATAATTGGGAAAATATTGTACAAACGACGTGTGCTTTCTCGCTATTGGAAAAAAAGATTTCACAAATATATCGATAAAAAAAAAAAAAAAAAAAAGAAAACAGTTATTCAACGTATTTTCAAGACTCCACGTGCGCGTATAATTATCATTTGTAACATGTTCCGTTCGTGTACAGAGTTGACAGGGGAGGAGAAAAAAAAATACTCGAGTAATTAATTATCGTTTTCATTCACAATTACTCGATATAATTGTAATTTTTTTTAGACAATTAAAATTACTCGATATAATTGTAATTTTATTTCAGTTAATTACAATTACTCGGGATAATGGGACTTTTCATGAAAATTTTGGGGGTAAAAGTGTCGAATCGGGGCTGCAGCTCAAAGTGCATTGAATTTTTTTTTTCCAACGCTTGTCATCACTGAATTACATTATTAAATGTAATATTATGGTGGGGAAAGATTTCCAATCCCATAAAAAATATTCAAAAAACTGGCAATATTGAGTAATAAAAATATTAGCAAATAGCAATTATCGAGTCAGTACTAAGATACGAGACATACATACATTCGCTATGAATTATAAACTGATTGAACTAAACGCAGGATTGTAAAAATCGGACAGTAGCATTGCAAGAAGTATTGAACTGAATAACATTGTGAGAAGGTAAGTTATATTTGTAATAACGGTATCCAATTTTCAAAATCGAAAGGACAGTAGTGTTTTTTTTTTTTTACAAAATCATGGCGTGCACGGAAAAAATAATTGAGTACAAAGTGCTCCGAAAGCGATAATTTTCACTGCATAACATAGGAAAATGAAGAATTTACTCTGCAAAAAGTAAAAATCACGGTTTAAAGAGTGAAAACTGCTGCGTGTAACGGAAAAAGTACATTTTCACCGGGTAAATTTTACCCCAGGGTAAAAATTGCATTTATCTGCGGCATAAAGTACTGTGCCACGCCTGAATTTTACTCGATAGCACAATAAAATGTACTGCAATGTAGTATCACGAAAATTATTTCCAGCTGCAAAGTATATTTTACCGTACACGTTGAATTAGGAGTATGAACGAAATTTTTTTTTCAATTATTGGGGCGCATAATGCAGGGTAAGTAAAAATAATGAGAACGTATTTTTTATTTTTCGTTAAAAATGACAGATGCACCTATTATGGGCAATTTAATTTCACGGATTTTGATATATATATGGATATAGCGTAACATGTGTGACGTCATAATGTTATATTTTTCAATTTTTTTATATTAACGGCAATTTTGATTCAAATAAAAAAAATAAAAAATACGTACTAAATGTTTTTTTCCTAAACTGCCAGATTTTGAAATAAAAAAATTCATTTAGACTCCCAATTTCACGGATTTTTATATATATAGATATAGCGTAACATGTGTGACGTCATAATGTTATATTTTTCAATTTTTTTATATTAACGGCAATTTTGATTCAAATAAAAAAAATAAAAAATACGTACTAAATGTTTTTTCCTAAACTGCCAGATTTTGAAATAAAAAAATTTCATGTATACTCCCAATTTCACGGATTTTGATATGTATAGATATAGCGTAACATGTGTGACGTCATAATGTTATATTTTTTTAATTTTTCATATTAACGGCAATTTTGATTCAAATAAAAAAATAAAAAATACATACTAAATGTTTTTTCCTAAACTGCCAGATTTTGAAATAAAAAAATTTCATTTATACTCCCAATTTCACGGATTTTGATATATATAGATATAGCGTAACATGTGTGACGTCATAATGTTATATTTTTTTAATTTTTCATATTAACGGCAATTTTGATTCAAATAAAAAAATAAAAAATACATACTAAATGTTTTTTCCTAAACTGCCAGATTTTGAAATAAAAAAATTTCATTTATACTCCCAATTTCACGGATTTTGATATGTATAGATATAGCGTAACATGTGTGACGTCATAATGTTATATTTTTTTAATTTTTCATATTAACGGCAATTTTGATTCAAATAAAAAAATAAAAAATACATACTAAATGTTTTTTCCTAAACTGCCAGATTTTGAAATAAAAAAATTTCATTTATACTCCCAATTTCACGGATTTTGATATATATATAGATATAGCGTAACATGTGTGACGTCATAATGTTATATTTTTCAATTTTTTTATATTAACGGCAATTTTGATTCAAATAAAAAAAATAAAAAATACGTACTAAATGTTTTTTCCTAAACTGCCAGATTTTGAATTAAAAAAATTTCATTTATACTCCCAATTTCACGGATTTTTATATATATAGATATAGCGTAACATGCGTGACGTCATAATGTTATATTTTTTAATTTTTCATATTAACGGCAATTTTGATTCAAATTAAAAAAATAAAAAAATACGTACTAAATGTTTTTTTCCTAAACTGCCAGATTTTGAAATAAAAAAATTTCATTTGTACTCCCAATTGTTGTTACTTCGTTTTTATCGTACAATTTACTATTTACCGTTATGCCCTAGCGTTAACTGTACCCAAAAATTATAACTTTTCGATCGAGGCTGTATAGCTATACATATAGCATAACTCCAACGTTATCTATACTAGTGTAATACTATCCTTTAGAAATAAGATAATCTTTATCGCGCGCCTTCGCGACAGATCGCAATGTCTCGCGAAGCCTTTTTGGCTTTGTCCTTTGATCGAACAGTCCTGAGACTGACGAGTGACCGTGAACATCGCGTCGTTTAAAACGTATTTTTGCTACGATAAAGGTTGCTGGATTTATTTCATCCTTTGGACAGTTCTCAAGTGCGTTTTATTCAAGGCAGCTAACGAAAATCCAGTAGTATTAATCGCGGCCATAACATTACGCGGTGAATTCTTCATAGCGGTATAGCGAAATTTCCATTTGATACGCGAAAGTTTTTTTTTTTTATATTACCTCTTTATTTATTTTTATCCGTTTATTTTGTTTTGTTGAATGTGATTAATGTGCGATTCCTACAACTCAAATTAAGGAGGTTCTTAACTCAGAGAAAAACGGTAAGAATTATTCTAAAATTTGAGGGGAGATTTGTGCTGGCACTAGGAATACACCGTAATTATTTAAGATTTTTTGACCGCGTAGTTGAGGAGAAAAAAAAACATTAAATATGCCACTTATACGTGGGCTCTTATGGGAGAAGTATTCGAAGCTATGATCGGAGATTATTTTAGGAGTGAAAAAACGGTAAAATTTGTCCAAAGAACCGCTTAAACGGCAGATTAGACCTTCAAAGATTATAATTTGCCCATGAAGAAAGTTTTTCACCGTGCAGATTGTGAAGTATAACTTTTAAACGGAATTGAGGGTGAGTAATGGCAAATAAATAAAATGAAACGTATTTAATTTAATACGGTGGATGGAAAAATTTTGAACTGTTCAAGAAGATACCGCAGTTTTCCTACTTCAGCTGCCCGCATAATTATTATGAAAAGCAATTGTTAATTAACAGGTAAATGAAAATTTTCGTCCAGTATCGCCCTCGTTCGCGGTTTTTTAAGCCTATAGAAAAATTTTGTTGTTCAAACCGCACGTGGTTATCGATAAATATATTTTTTTTAACTAACGCGCACAGGATAAATTAATTATACGAATATTAAATTTTTGCATACAGATTCTTGAGTGTTTGAGCTGTTAATTAGTAGTTTTTTTTTTTTCTAACCTATCACCATTTTTCGTTTTTCTCATTCGAAGTTTGCAAATTATTATTTATTAAAAAATGGCTGAATGAAACCGTTTAAAAATTTGAGATATAATATATATATATTCAAAAATATATTCTGAAAGTTTTATTCCATTGTCACAATTTTTATCAAACTGATGTTCCTCCTTAAAACGCGAAGTGATTTGTGCAAATGCGGGACTCTCGCTACTCTCTTCCCCGTCTTAGCCGAGCGTTGTCAAATACGACACGAACAACGAATTTGGAAAAAAAGTTGTTCGTAAAATTTGTAATTATAAGCAATCTTTGCGAATCAAAACGTGGCTCCGCAATTGTAATTTGTGTATGTCATTTCGTGATATCCACTCACCACCTGTATTACTTATTATTGTCGGTTTTTTGAATTTTTCATGACATTGGAAGTCTTTTCCCTCCTCAATATTACACGGGATCTTATTTTTTAATGATAACGAATGCTAGAAAAAAAATTTTGAGAGCAGTTTTGAGCTGCAGCCCTGATTCGACGCTTTTGCAAAATTTTGCCAAAATCTGCGTGTATGCCTGGACGCGATACAATATTTTCATCGTCACGAGTAAAATTCAAAAAAAAAAATGGAGAGTATAACGTGTATTTTACATAAAATTTGTGTGTAATTGCATGCAAATTGTATATCCGATCGAGTCGTGTATGTATGCGTCTGGTTTTTGGTCCATCATGGTATTTGCTTCATTTTCTTTAGTATTTTACTATTTTTTTGTTTTTTGTTTTAGTTCTTTGTGTTTTGCAAGCTTTTTGTGCTCTTCTTAAGAAGTACGTGCGACGATCGCGTGAATTTTAACGAAGCTATTTATTTCTTCCTCTTTTTTTTTCCTCAGCATCAAAAATGATTTTTCTTCAGTTGTTTCATTATCTCGGATCCCGAGTAGCGGTTTTATGTCGAAAAGTCGATAATAAAGCAAAAAAAAAATAAAATTAAATAAAAATAAAATTAAAATAAATAGTTAAATGTCGTTTTGACTCGCGAAAAAGCAAGACTCGTTCTACTCCATTTGTATAATATTGTATATAATAATAATATTAATAATAATAATAATAATATATTTAACTCAAGTGGAATGCTAGAGGTAAAAATTTATCTACCTATCCGCCTTTTAGCTAACTTCGCCATTGTATTGCAATAGACAGCCCACCGCTCCGAAGTAACCCTGAAAAGAAAAAAGCAAAAAAAAAAAAAAATTTTAATATTACGATACTCGATATATTTGATTAAATTACAATTGCTCGGAGTAATTGCAATTTTTTTTTTAGTTCGTCACAATCATCTCGAGTAATTTTTCTTTGCGAATATTCGTAACTCCGAATATCATCCGCGATTAAATCGTCCGTCCGTAGTATTTTTTTTTTTTTTATATTTGTTTTATTTTGCTTCTAATTTTTTTTTTTACTCGAATCCGAATATTATATTTGCAGGAATCGTTCGATGAAGAAGAAAAATAAATTTATTCAAAATACGATCGACAGAAAAAATTATTTAAAAAAATATGAAAGATCGATGTCCAAATTATATTGGCGATTACCATCACCGATATAATTTGTTTTTTTTTTTTTTTTTTTTCCCCGTAATTTTTACCTCGTGCTCCAGAAAAAGAGCTTTCATGGTTCCCTTGGACCAGTAATCCATTGCGTAGGCGAGTAATTTCATCGATATTTGATTGACCCTCAGGAAATTACCAACGAAAACTACCTGAGTATTTATAAACCCGAAAAAAAAAAGGTGTAAAGTTGTTGGTAAATTTAAAAAAATTTATATTATAACGTTTCAATCTTTAGTGGATTCTCAAAAAAAAAAAAAAAAAAAGAAAAAAAAAAGAAAACAAACGCTTACCCTTTCGATGTTCTCGTTGACCGCGCACATCCGCGCTATCGAGCCAATGTTGTTCGTTATAGTGACGAGGGTTGCGCGTGCAAGATCCTCCTTGCTCACCGCCTTGCGGCGATTTTTCGAATTCATCTGACCGAAGCTGAATACATTGAGAAAACTTAACATACAGTCGAAAATTAGATAAGCGAAAGATTACAGAGGCCATCTACAAGACGTGGATTAAGAAAATTAATATTGTTGCGACAGGCAAAAAAAAATAAAAATAAAAATAAAAACAAATTAATAAATATACGACTGAAATGTGAGGATATGAGAAAGAGAGAGAGAAAAAAAAAATGCGAGCGCAATGTGCTTTTGAGGAGAGGGTGAAAGCGTGTGAAAGATAAGCGGGAATCGATTAAGCTGGGAAATTTGCAAAAGCGAGATATACTTTTTTTTCTGATGAAAGTTTTCGATGGTGATTGGGAATTTTTTTTTTTTTTTTTTTTTTTTTTTTTTGAAATTACCTGCTCGCTACGAGGTCTCCCGGCAGTCCGAAGGGCCCATAATCGCCACCGTAAATGTCTTTGACGAGTTTGTCGACTCTGGTATTGTCGCCGCTCGTTGCCAGTTCGATGGCCTCTTCGAAGCTGTTGCAACCGGTCAGCAAACAGCAAAGACCCAAAAAAGTTCCACCGCCCAAACTTTCCAAACGCAGCGCCGTACAATTATTCGTAAAATTTATTTTTTTTTTTTTTCTTCTTCTTCCTCATAAGGGAAACTTTGTTTCTCATTAACGTGTATTTTTAATTATTGCCATTCTCATTTATTAATTTTTCTTTTAAATCAAATTTTATGCAATATTTTTTTTTTTTTCTTTTATTGAATTACAACTTTTGTGTAATTTTATAATTTGTGGGATAAAGAAAATAAAAAAAAATAAAGAAAAATTCATTAAAATTCAATCGATTGCTCACCTCGTACCGGATATCCTCTTGTAATTTTCGGGGCCATAGACCGCCAGTATACTAACTCCTGAGCCTATATTGACGAGCTACGAAATTATACAGTCGTGAATGCGAACGTTGAGGCTCAAAGATCAATGTTTCACGCGAGTGGAAAGAAAATATATATATATATAAATATTAGGGTGTTTCAAATAAATTTTTTTTTTATTTTTCATGCTCCCGCCCCTCAAAACTTGAGTTTTGATAAAAAAAAAAACATCTTCGTTGTAGGTTAAGGATGTATGAGCCACGTAATTCCAGTTGAAAAAAAATTTTGGTGAGAATTTCAAGTACTTCGCGTTGAAGCAAAAATTTGAAAATAAATCAACCATATTGAAGATGATAATAATATCGATTTCCAACAATAACAATGCCGAAAAACTATCGAAAAATTGTTTAAACAATAAATTGTTGCAGAAATTTCCCGTAAAAATGTATTTCGATTATACGCAACAAATTCCTCGATTTTTCTGAATACATATGAATTTTTCATAAACTTTCTGATGGTTTTTAATTTGTTTTTTGGAATTTTGAAAAAATGTATTTATAAAAGTATACGTTTGATGATCCGGATACTTCGTGAAGTTAATGTAGAACCTTTGTACGAGAACACATCGAAAATTCACCACTTTTCATGCAATTTTCAAAATAAAAATTTTCAAAAACAAAATTGTAATGAAACCATAAGAAAATTCTTGAAAAATTCATATGTATTCGGAAAAATCGAGGAATTTTTTACATATAATCGAAATACATTTTTACGGGAAATTTCTGCAACGATTTATCATTTAAACAATTTTTTGATAGTTTTTCGGCATTATTATTGGAAATCAATGTTATTATCATATTCGAAATGGTTGATTTTTTTCAAATTTTTGCTTCAACGCGAAGTACTTGAAATTCTCACCAAAACTTTTTTTGACTGGAATTATGCGACTCGTACATCCTTAAGTGAAAGCCACCTCTCATTGGACGTTTCTAATTATAACAGCCGATTATCGTCTATGACGAACTTTTTGGAAATAACTTTTTGAAGACCATGACGAACTTTTTGAAACTTTTTGAAGACTATGACGAACTTTTTGGAACGAACTTTTTGAAGATCATGGGGATTGTATTTCAAATAAAAGGAACCTTCAATGATTTAAAAATTGTAAACGATATTGCCGAACGGAAAGTAGCTTTGTCCGCGGAATTTAATTCATTGTTAACTAAGGATAGAGTCCAAGCTCAATATATACTTTTAGTCGTTCATTTCTACCGAAAGTAAATTTAAAAAATGACATTTTGTCTTTTTTTTTGCATAAAGTCATGGCGGAAAATTTTTTAAAGGTGAATAAATTTGCTCATATACGATCTTCCCTGAGACCAATGATTTCCTATTTTAGCAAGAGAATATAGAACCATGGAGTACGTATTTGAGTCAAGAAAAAAATTATCACGAAAAAAAAAAAATTTCACCAGATACGAATTGTTTATGACAATTTATAAACAATTTTAAATCGCAAAATTATTGTTATAAATAAAATCGATCTAAATTTTTATTTAGAACACGATGGTGTCAGACAAAGCTGTTCAACTTAAAATTGTTAAAAATTTTTTATAAAAAATTATAAATTAGGATTAAACAAAAATTTCATTTAATGAAATTTTTTATCTTAATTCGAAATACAATCCACATAGTCTCAAATTTTTCGTTCCAAAAAGTTCCACAAAAACGTTAATTGGCTGTTATAATTAGAAACGCAAAATTATTGTTATGAATAAAATCGATCTAAATTTTTATTTAGAACACGATTGTGTCAGACAAAACTGTTCAACTTAAAATTGTTAAAAATTTTTTATAAAAAATTAGAAATTAGGATTAAACAAAAATTTCTTTTAATGAAATTTTTTATCTTAATTCGAAATACAATCCACATAGTCTCAAATGTTTCCTTCCAAAAAGTTCCACATAGACGTTAATTGGCTGTTATAATTAGAAACGCAAAATTATTGTTATGAATAAAATCGATCTAAATTTTTATTTAGAACACGATTGTGTCAGACAAAGCTGTTGAACTTGAAATTGTTAAAAATTTTTTATAAAAAATTATAAATTGGGAATAAAGAAAAATTTCTTTTAATGAAATTTTTTATCTTAATTCGAAATACAATCCACATAGTCTCAAATTTTTCGTTCCAAAAAGTTCCTAGACGTTAATTGGCTACTATAATTAGAAAGGTTCAATGAGCGGCGGCTTCCGCTTAAGCTACAGAGCTTCCTCTTCTCGAGGATATTTTTTTCCATCAAAACTAAAGTTTTGATGGGTGAGAGCATGAAAAATCAAAAATAAAAAATTTCAAAGCACCCTAATAAATATAAAAAATATTTAAGAGCTCACCAGAAAAGGATAGGGCTCGGAGAAATCATACGGTAACTGGCGACATTGACTCTCGTCGGTTGGATGAGACCAGTAATAACACTCGTGTGGATTCGTCATTTCTATATACAACATTCCACGTATCAGACTGTCCAATTCGTCGAATTTAGCGAGACTCATGTTTACCTCCTTAAAAAAACAACAACAACAACAACAACATTTGATATTTTAGCAATTTTTTTTATTTAAAAAACTGGGCATTGTTTTGCTTTGTGCGTATTTCGTGATTGGATTTATGTGAGTCAGTTGTGAAAACGTAGATATTAAATTGATTCTTGCGGCTATATTTTTTACCTTTTTGAAATTCTCTTCGAATTTGTAAGCACCCCCGCCCGTTGCGCAAACCGTCGTAACCAAATTGGCCATGCCTTTTGACTTTGCCAGGGCCAGAAAATTGCCCATTTCGCTGGTGGGAAATCTGATAAAGTGGAGAGTACCTCTTCTACCTCGTATCGACACATTGTCCATCTGGATTAACGAGAATTATGGGACAAACCTTTATCACAGAGTGTCAGATACTTTCGAGATATTAAGTACCATGAAATTTGAGATTTTCTTTTTTTTTTTCTGGACAAGAATGTAATTTTTGTTTTTTTCAATTAAGTTATTGAAGTTATTGATTAATTTATTATTAATTAATGATTAATTAATATTAATTAATATTAATTAAATAATTAATTAATACTAATTAATTAAATAATTAATTAATACTAATTAATCAATACTAATTAATAATTAATTAATTAATTAATTATTATTTATTAATAATTAATTAAGTTATTATTCAATTAAGTTATTTGAAGTTATTGGAATTTTTTAAAATTACAATTACTCGAAGTAATTATAATGTACCGAAATATAATTAAAATTACTTGAATTAATTTCAAATTAAATGAAAAAATTAATTAACCCTAGTCACTTTTGCACCTCTGAAAACTTCCACGTTATTTTCACGGGGTCACTCTGACCCCAGTCAACTTTGGACCATTGTCACACAAATTTCGTTCAAATTCCTGGCATAAAAAAAATTCCAGGATAAACGTTATCTTAAAAATAGATTGTCATTGTTTAATTCGAGACAAAATTCAATTCAAGTCTTGTAAATAATTTTCAACGCGAAGAACCGAGAGCTTTGTTGCAATAAAGAATAATATAAATATTAAAAATATACAAAAATATTTATTTTTATACTTTTCAGCTTTTTTTTTTTCAAGTTTGTTTCATTTTTCGTAATTCTGGCAAAAATTAAATTCTGAAAAAATTCCAGAGAATTTTCCAAATTCCCTGACTTTTCCCGAGGCCTCGAGGCCCTGTGGATATATTTTTTTTTTTTAAACCTTTTCTTTTTGAAATTTTCAACTGAAGTCGGTGCTGGGGTCCGTTGAGATCCCCCATATAAGCGACCAGGATTAACATTATACTTGAAATAATTGTAATGAAATAAAAATTGAATTACAATTACATCGAAAGATCGCTTCGTTTACCTGCAAATGCGTGTCCCGATGTCCGGTTTTACCGTAAGCCGAATTTTTCGTCAAATAACGTCGTATGTTCTTGAGAGTCTCGACCTCGGCGTCCGCCTCGATTCTCGTTATGTCTTTTGGCTCGAAGTACACCAATTTCGAGAGTGTACCGCCGATATCCATGCCGAACCAGGGCATCGCTGAAAATTGATGGAAAAAAAAAAAAGAAAAAGAAAGAAAAGAAAAAAAAAAAAAAGACACGATATCGTGCTATATTAATCACATATTGTTCGCAAAGTTATATACGCGAAGAGAAATTTCGATCGATCGATCGTTTAGGTGGATTTTCCATTGAATTGCGTTAGGCAGGAGAGTCATTTGCGAACTACGTAACTTCATATTTCTATTTTCGCATTAGGTGGCAATTTTTCGCCGAGTTCGCTGAGCATACCAGGCTGCAAGTTCAAGGTTGCGGAGGGGGGAAAAAAAGAAGATTAAAATTATTGAGGGAATAAATTTGAAAAAAGAAAAAATCGGATAAGCAGGCTGATTGAATCAAATGAAGAAAAATGGGGAAAAAAAAAAAAAACAAGTGGCTAATCTAGGCACACATACAATTCGGGGACTCACAGGGTGGTGAGTGATTTTGTTGCTGATGCTGTTTGGCCGGGGCGGCAGCCGCATTCGTATAGCCATTCGATGCCATGACTTTGTGGCGCTTGAACGATTATCAAAAACCTTTCGACTCATATCCCAGCGACGATTTAATTTTTTCCTGTCTCGGGAATGCGAGACCCTTTCCTATTAAATAAAAAAAAAAAAAAAAATTGCTAACCTTTCGCTGAAAAATATTTACGTTTCACGGTGATAATTATCATGGAAATAAATGAAAAAAAAAATACACACGCGCGCATGCATATAGGCGGGCAAGCAGATTCGAGGCTGCGTAGGAGAATAAGATAAGACCGAAGAAAAAAATCGTTTTGCTTAATTTTGAGGATCGGAGAACTCGAAAAAGAGAACTTTATATTTACTTTTTTTCATTCGAGCATCGAGAGCTCTCGTGACGAACGTCGAGTTTATCTTTGGAGGAACGGGATGTCAAAGGTTTCTCGTTAATTATTCATGCTACGAGCAGGAAACTCGAAGCTCCGAACTTTTGACGAAGAAAATATTGCAACAGCCTCGATTATAGCTCTTCCTCACCTGGCGATACTTTGGTTTATTCATATTTATGCAATCCCCTGCGTACCACCGATTACGTCTTTCTTTTCCTCTGTTTTTCATTTTTGCTCTCTCTCTCTCTCTCTCTCTCTCCCTCTCTCCTTTAACTTCGCATTACATTGACGAATAAATTACGAAGATAATATTATTGCGCAAGGAGAGGTGAGAACGTTCAAAGTAAAAATATCGTGTATCGTTTGAAAGTGCGATGAGACCTTGGACCATGATGTAACCAGTGTTATTGCACGATACCGCGTCTTTCTCTCGTTTAAAGGAAAAACTAATTTTGAGCCAATATCATCAAACTTACGAACAACAACAACAATAAAATGGAATCGAATTCGGATAATTTTTTTTTTTTTTTTTTTTTTAATTTTACTATTCGGAAATTAGTTTCGAACTGGAAAAAAAAACAAACAAATGATTTGTCCGCGCGTTCAATGCTCCTGGCAACATTAACAACGCTGGATATTTTTTCGAAAGCCGGTGTTCTCCTTCGGTTTGAAAAAAAAATTCCATCACAAATCTATCATGAAACTTGTATTATATTTATATAATTTGAATAACGATGAAAAGCTAGAATTTTTTTTTATCTGGAATTAAATCAAAATTATACGAAGAATATTTTAGCTTTGAGTAATTTTCAAAAAAAAAGGGTCTTTCGTATAAAATATTTAGTTAAATATTTGGGAACAAAGATGGATAGTCATCTTGGATGGAACGATCATATCGATTATGTAGCAAAAAAAAAACTGAGATATATGCCCTGTCTATGACTTCGATTATGCTTAAACAAGACACGATTACGTCTGGTGTATTACGCTTTGTTTGAATCTGCATTGTTCTATGGAATTGTTGGGTGGGGCGGGGTGAATGATAATGTAATTAAGAAACTACAAGCGATCCAAAACCGCATTCTGAAAGTAATGTTACGAAAAGATCGACTCTAATCAACAAATCAACTGTATAAGAATGCCATGGTGCTAAACATTAGACAAAAATACTGTATTGCTGCGGTTAATCAATGCACGAAGAACTATGAGTTAATAACTGTAAGAGCACCGGAGAACACCAGAAGTACAATGTTATAGTTACATTGTTATAGTTACATTGGACCATTGAAATGTTATAGTTACATTGGACCGAAAGTAGCAAATTAGGAGTATGAATGAAATTTTTTTTTTTCAATCATTGGGGCGCATAATTACATTGTTACAATTAGTTACGCTACAATTAGTTACATTGGACCATTGAAATGTTATAGTTACATTGGACCGAAAGTAGCAAATTAGGAGTATGAATGAAATTTTTTTTTTTCAATCATTGGGGCGCATAATTACATTGTTAAAATTAGTTACGCTACAATTAGTTACATTGGACCATTGAAATGTTATAGTTACATTGGACCGAAAGTAGCAAATTAGGAGTAAGAATGAAATTTTTTTTTTCAATCATTGGGGCGCATAATTACATTGTTACAATTAGTTACGCTACAATTAGTTACATTGTTATAGTTCCATTGGACCATTGAAATGTTATAGTTACATTGAACCGAAAGTAGCAAATTAGGAGTATGAATAAAATTTTTTTTTTCAATCATTGGGGTGCATAATGTGGAGTAAGTAAAAATAATGAGGACGTATTTTTTATTTTTCGTTAAAAATGACAGATGCACCTGTTATAGGCAATTTAATTTCACGGATTTTGATATATATATATGGATATAGCGTAACATGTGTGACGTCATAATGTTATATTTTTCAATTTGTTATATTAACGGAAATTTTTATTCAAATAAAAAAAATTAAAAAAACGTACTAAATGTTTTTTTCCTAAACTAAATTTATTTAAATTTATTTAAATATTGGGAGTATAAATGAAATAAAAAAATTTCATTTATACTCCCAATTGTCTCAATCCTTTCTATCGTCAACTAATACTCGCCTAATAACTGAATTGTTATCAAGTGTTTTCATTTGAAATGTAAAAAATGTACAAAGTGTATGCTTTAAAAGTGGAAGTGTGCTTTAAAATAGGATAAGTAGATCGTAGATAGAGTGGCGGACAAGCGCAAATGCACTTTTGCAACTCGAATATGTAATCTTAATCTTAATTATATAATTTTACATTATTGTATAATTCAAGATTAAATAAATCAAATCAGATCAAATCCTTTTTTTTTATTTTAAGAATGTTAAGTACGGCGTCTCGAGAAAAAAAAAACTTTTCTTTTGTTTTCTCATGAAATTCTTATGTGGAACGAAGTATCCGTGAAAAATTAGCTCCAAAGTGGCTATTACAGCAAAAAAAAGTATTATCAAAGTCCGTCGAGTTTAAAAAACCTAAAAAAATCAGTTTTGTCGCTTCGAACGATAATCTGACTTGGGGGGCAAGGGGGGAATAGCGATTCTTCATCGACAATTCTGGCTTTACTTCAATGACTCCACAGAAATCGGCAAAAGTTTTTTTTTTCCTTTTTTAAGCTTCTCTTTAACCGATTTCTGTTAAAATGACTAGAACGAAGTAGAAATGACAAAAGAGCGATATCGTATCGCAGACAAGGCTTCCGTGTAACATTTTTACCCGAAGACTGACGTTTGACCGATGACGAACAAAATTGAGTGATTTTAATTGTAAATTGAGGGGAAAAAAAAAAATTCACACGCCGAAAAGTAATTTTTCGCATAGAAACTTCTGAAAAAAAATACCAGTGACAATAATAATGATTTCTCACCTGAGAACATTGCGCATCTGCGAAGAATCATGAACTTTCGTTGCTATCGTGAAGTTCATATACGATGACTAATAAGATGGACAATTTTCTTATCTTCTCTCATCTGCGCTGTCCTCGAAAAAAACAGCTGATTGATTTAAAAAAAAAAAAAAAATCTAACTCGTCTATGTCATAATGAAGCGATTATCGCGAGTATCATAATCCGACGCTTTTGATTACGAGGACAAAAATTTATCGTTCTCGAGACTCATTTATTTAAAAAAAATAAAATAAAATTGATCCGCGCGCGTTTTGCTCGTCAAAACGTGAGCCTCGTACGACACTATCCTCAGTGACGCCCACTCTGACTGACACTCATGAATTGAAAAAAAAAAATCAAATAAAATAAAAGTTTTCAACTCCCGAGACACGACTTACCTCGATTTTTTGTTTTGTTTTTACACTTTCCGGATAATCAACACGGATGACGTTAGCGCCTCTCACCAACAACACAGCGCGGATGTCACGGATCCTTGTGAAATAAACGATTTCATTTCACCGTCGGATCATAAACTGTTGCAACGCGAAAAACCCATGCACGCGATATAGAAATCGCGATTGTAATTTATATGTCTCGGAAATTTAACGACGCGACGAGATACTCGCGGACATTTATATTTTCTCGAAGTACAAAAGGAGGCTTTCACGGAAATTTTTACTAGCACAGATATAATCGTTCTACAGAGGCCTTGACATTTCGTAACACTATAGACGCTGCTTAGAACTCGAGCTTCGAATGATGTTTTGTTGGTTGAAAAAATTAATAAATAATTCACACGTTTACGCGAGGATTTTAATTTTTTTTTTTTTTCTTATTGACGTAAATTTCTTTTCGTAGATCCTTGACGCGTGGCGTGTGTATGTGTGTGTGCGCGAAAACTTTAGCCTTTAGCCTGCGCGACCGCGAACTATCGTTGTATCGTTTCGTTTCTCGACAATAGATGTGGATGTGTGTACATGTATACATTTAATAATATAGGCAAACGGGGTTCGTGAAAATACCACGTGACCAAATTTGACGCGAGAACTTTTTTTTCATCGAGAGCGCATCTCGTACGATGGTCCCACGTGATCTCTGCAATTTGCGCAATTGCAAATGCGCGCGAAATCTTATCGCCATGTTTTTTTTTTTGTAACCGTTGCGCCATCTAACGATTACGGAGAAAATTACAAGCCACAAGCCTAACCTCCTTGCGATCGGTGTTCGTGGGAAATAAAGTTCGTTTTTTCAATTTCGAGAAGTTAGGAAAAGGGATTGTCGTTCCGGACAGCAAATTGTTTATTGTAATTATAATTCTTCTCTTTTATTTAATAAATATCATAACAGCTGACGTCGAAACTTACAATGTAATCGTTATGTTTTTTGTCGGGTATAGCTATCCAGTACTATACGTACTAGTCAAATGAGCGCTAAATTTGAAATTTGTTCTTTTTCACAAAATTTTTAGTAATCGATGCCAAAATTTTTCAAGGGGTGTCTATGTACGCCATAACAAATAATTATAATTTAAAAAGTTGCGATGATATGAATGTTTTGAATAAAACAATTCTTAAAATGCTTTTTAATAATCGAATATTTTGAATAAAATTGGTTTTACGCTCTTGCTTAACTTCTCACTGTACTTTATTCATTGTTTTTACTATTTATTATCTACATTATCTTGAATTTTTTTTCGAATAATCTACATCGTTGGTACGATTTAAATTTTTTTAAATGACAGGACTATTTTTTTTTCAATCGAATTTCAACTATAATAATGCTAACAAGTAGCCAATAAAATAGTTCCATAAAATCTTCCCAATCGAAATATTTTGAAAATTAATTTTTCATTCCTAGAATTAACTATACACTGACCTCCATTCAATGCGCACAATTTATTAAATTTATCCGTCTTAATTATTTGTGTTCATCGTTAGAGAATTGGAAATTATTCTTGAAATATTAAAAAGTTAGTTTTTTTTTTTTTTTATGCTGAAACAAAGTTGCTTCGGTATGAAAATTCAGTCTTCATTATATAAATGCTATATTGAGAATAAATTAAGAAAATTGTATTAAAGGTGATTTTTTTTAATAAGGAAAGAAACAACGGACCTTCGTGAAATTTTTATTGTATCTTAACACACATTTGAAGAGTATAAAAAAAAATTTTTATCAACAAATTGTCGCAAAATGGCGGAGTATTAAATTGACCAAAGAAGCGCTTCCCCGCTGGAGTCTCGAACCGGCGGGAAAGATGGTGCGCTTAATTCTTATCTGGAATGCAAAAACCACAATTATTTTTAATTGACATATATTTTTATTGTCAATGAACTAAAAAAAAACCGTGAAATTATATTAATTTTCGAGCTTGATCAAAAAGTGACGATTTTAACGGATTTATAATTTGTTGATAAAAATTTTTTTTTATCCGCTTCAAATGTGTGTTAATGTATAATAAAATTTTCAAGAAGATCCGTTGTTTCTTTCCTTATAAAAAAAAATCACCAAAAGTCACTTTTTTTTAGGCCTCTAAACCAGACTATATACCGCCTTAAAAGGTAGTTCTATCGCTGCAGACTAGTCAATTAGCTATAAATGTCTAAATGATGATTCCTAAAAATATTGGATATATGGGTTAAAATTAATAAATATTAAATAAGCTTACCCAGGTGAATACAATTAATCAACGGTTTATTATAAATAATTATGTAACTAGTAAAATAGTAATTGCAACGACTCGAGTATTACTAGATCTCGTATGATATTTACGTGTGGCAACGTTGCGTTTTCTTTCTCTTTTCATTCTCGTGCCCTCTCACTCTCTCGCCCGCTCTATCGACGTTGACGCGGAGAGGTTATGTTGTTCGACTTGTCAAATACCGCTTTCGTTTCGATATCGCGTTGCCACATTTTTTCACCGTCACGACATTATGCCATAAGTTGTGTATCACTACCCGGATGCTCGTATTAAAATCAGTATAGCTTAAAAAATTGGTCGACAATCATATTTTTTTTTAGGCCTGTTAGATTTTTACGTGTTTAATGAATCTAAGTCTCGTTTTTTGTAAGAATCTTTTGGATTTTCGATAAGATATATCGTTTTAAAGTGACCGGAAATCGGTTCTTCTATATGCCGAAGCAAATTTGCCTTGAGGAATTGGCATTTTCAAGTATTAATTTCTCCGTAATTAGGTCGATAAGGGGCATTGACGTTTCGCGAAATGAATAAATATATTAAAATTGAAGATATAAAAAAAAAAAAAATTTAAATCTTATGGATTAGTTACCACGATAGAACTACCTTAACACGAAGAGTCAATGATTCAATCGATCGATGATCCATGAATAAATTTCGTGCCCCAAAAGTCTAGAAAACTCGAATTGTTTTGCAAAATGAGCTGCGGACGAGGATTATCCAGTTTTTTGAGATACCGAAAGCTTTCTTCCCACGCTCAAGTGAGTCGCAAAAAAAAAAAAAAGTCTCGACTATTCGATCAAGCCGTCCCCAAATTTCTAACGAAATTTCACGCTTGCTTTTTCGTTAAAAATTTAAGAAAAATTCGAAATCAACGCTCGACTGGAAATTGAGAATTCCCGAGCCTCAGTACGATCTTGAATTTTTGTACGATCCTGCGAATCGTGAAGCTATAAGGGAAAACATAAAGCATCGCAAGGGCGTGGGGGACATAGAGAAAATTTTAGAATTATCCGGCGAGCCGCAAGCTCGAAATGAACTTTTTCATGAATTGGGCAAAATTCCGAATCGCACAGCGCCGGGAATATACGAATACGGCGATGAGCCGAGAGTACTGAGCGAATGCGGCACGAAGAAGAAATTTGATTTTACGCCGTTGAGCTTTAACAAATTGGCGAAAAATCTGAAGCTCATGAGAACGGAAGATTTGGGACCTCTGGCGGGCGAAAAGAGTTACATACTCATCGGTGATTTGGCGCTGATGGAGGAAGCTCTGATAAGATACAGCGTGAAGAAACTTTTGGAGCATAATTTTCGTTTGATCTGCGTGCCGGATATTTTGCCAACGAAAATCATGGAGAGATGCGGATTGATGATCAACGGCGAGAGAACGCTCGTCTACTCGCTGGATTCTCATTACGGCGATGACTTCGGTCTGTCCGGCACAGCTGAAATGGCGCTCGCCGCTAAACTCATTAATTCGGAAATATCATTCGCCGAATTGCCAATTAAATTGGCCGCTGTTAGCCGCTGCTACAGAGCCGAAATATCGAATATAGCGGAAGAGCGCGGTCTTTACAGAGTTCATCAATTCACGAAAGTCGAGATGTTCGTTTGCTCGAATCCCGACGATTCGTCGCAATTGATGAACGAACTGCGAGAGATTCAGCAAAATCTCTTCGCCGCGCTGGGCATTCATTTCAAAGTTCTCGATATGCCCGCCCACGAATTGGGAGCACCCGCGTACAGGTGAGACTTTTTTTTTTCAATTTTTTTCTAAAGAAATATCAACGCTTTCTCATGATTATCATTTTTTAATTTCCTATCCTCGTCCTCGTTTGCAAAACTTCCCGGAAGAAATGGCAAAAGACGTTTTCTTCATTGAAGAAACGGCGTTTGCCGAAGCGAGAAAACTTGTAATTCATCGTCAAAGCGATTGAGATAAAAATATTTATACGCAATTTGAAGATTTTTTCTTTTGACCAAAATTTTTTTTAATCTTTCTCTCTCTCTCTCGTTTGTCCGGCAGAAAAGTGGATATCGAAGGCTGGCTACCAGGACGACAGCAATACGGCGAATTGTCGAGTTGCAGCAATTGCACGGATTTTCAGTCGCGAAGATTGAACATCAAGTACAAAAGCCCGAATGGCGAATTATTGCACGCGCATACTTTGAACGGTACGGCTTGCGCCGTACCGCGAATGCTGATTGCTATCTGCGAGACGAATCAGACGCAGAGCGGTGATATTGTTGTTCCGGAAAAGTTGATTCCTCACATGAGGGGCAAAGCTCTGATTGAAAAACAGCCGATTGCCTCGATGAGAGATTACAAGTACAAGCAGAAAGGTTTGTGAAGAAAAAAAAAAAAATGATAAAATAAAGTTGAAAATACGGAGATTTTTGGTTCGATCAATAAATTCGTGAGAAGAAATGGGAATCTCTCGTTATTTTGAAGAAGAAAAAAAGAAGCGTTCTTTGCTAATTTTTTTTTCTTTAGACAAATAATAACATGAATGAACGATAATTGAACCAATGACAATTTTTTTTCTATATTTTATGAAAAAATAATAAATCGTTGTTTATGAATTATTTCGTAAAATTACATTCGAAAACATAAATGTAATTCCCCGACTTTCCGCTGAAGGAATACTCAAATTTGCCTAGCTGAAATCTGAATAGAATAAGAGCTTGTCAGGTTAATCGACCTATGAGTTTTTTTTAACTGGAATAAATCGATTTTGGAAAATGGTTGCATTTGATTAATGTCCTTATGCCTACAAATATATATATATATATATATATATGAGTAAAAACATCAATTATCGGTCAAGTTTGGGCTTCACTATCGGGAATCTTTTTGTAAGTTACACGGCTTGGTGGCAAAAACACGTGCCATAATTTTTTCAGATTTTTTTCTCCATTTTTTTAGCTACCATTGGGTTTCGAATTCTTTCATTTGAAACTTTTTTTTCATTTAATTCTGGCGGCTTGAATTTGAAAAAAAAACAAACCAATTCTATATTTCTTTTGTAAAAAAATTTCAACTTTCCGAAAAAAAAATATAGCTTAATCAATATACGTGTAGAAGACTCTCAAAATCAAGATTATAATCTGAAAAGTCGTTTTTTCGCCATTGCTCAAAGTTCAAAAAGATTCTCCATAGTTTTTTCAGAAAGCTGAAAAAATTTTACATAATATACGTCATTTTTACGTTGGGATCTCTAAAAACACTCCCGGGATTAATAAAAATGTAAAAAAAACATTACAAATCTCATTTATTCTAACAATTTTAATATTTTTTTTATTTTTTTGAGTGGCTGTTGAAACGAACAGTAGACAATTTTTGTGTACTGGTATAGATACTGGATTTGTTTTTATTATTTTACAATTACGACAGCATACAATCATTCCAGTTGAAATACACATGTGCTAGAGAAAACGTTTCTGAGTTTGAGAATAACTGTTCCCAAATTATTTGGTACGGGCGAAATCGAATGCAATGATTGGGTACCTTTGAGTCTTTGAACGCAAAGATCATTGTTCAATTTCAGTCTTTGAGTACTCAATATTTTCCAAAAACCTCAAAAGTTACATTTGGTATTAAAATTTTTAGAATAAATGAGATTTATGTTTTTTTTTACATTTTTATTAATCCCGGGAGTGTTTTTAGAGATCCCAACTTAAAAATGACATATATAATGTAAAATTTTTTCAACTTTCTGAAAAAAATATGTAATTTTTTTTTTAACTTTGAGCAATGGCGAAAAAACGACTTTTCATATTATAATCTTCATTTTGAGAGTCTTCTACACGTATATTAATTAGGCTATATTTTTTTTCGGAAAGTTGAGATTTTTTTACTAAAAGAATTTGGAATTGGTTTTTTTTTTCAAATTCAAGCCGCCAAAATTGAATGAAATAAACAAAAAAGTTTCAAATGAATGAATTCGATACACCCAATGGTGGCTAAAAAAATGGAGGAAAAAATGTGAAAAAACTATGGCACGTGTTTTTCAACACAGACACCAAAAGCTGTGTAATTTACAAAAAGATCCTCGATAGTGAAGCCCAAACTTGGCCGATAATTGATGTTTTTACTCATATATATATATATATATATTATATAAAGATCTTGTCACCACCGCCGTGTACAAGAATCAAGGCGCTCTCATATGGGGACCGCAAATGCTGGGGTGCATTTGTGGAGGAAGTTGACGAACGTTTGAGTAAAAAAAATCGTTGAAAACGACGAAAAAATCTTTTCTTTTTCATTGAGGGAGATTATTGTTTCTCATTCTACCTTTTTGGGCCAAATAATGTTCGATTTTTTTATCAATTTTTTATGCGAAAAATTTTAAATATAGAATGTTAATATTTGGTATGTTTACTAAACGGTCTTTATTGAACATGATAATATCTTTTAAAGTTTGACAAAACACGGTATTGGGAGTCGGAGGAGCCGGCGATGATATTCTTTGCTTGCGCAACTCCCAAGTCCTGAACAGGTGATCCGAAACATAAAAATCAAACATATTTTTACTTTGTACAATATTGTGTATAAGCTGAACTAGAATTAAAAAAAAATAGTGAGCAATCAAAGGGAGAGTTAGTTTTTTGGCAAACATTTTTGCAGTTTTTTCTTCATAAAATAAAAACGTTTGAATATTTTTCGATAATTCTAGTTCGACTTGTACACAATATTGTACAAAGTAAAAATGTTAGATTTTTTTGCTTCGGATCACCTGTCCAGGACTCCTCCCACTCCCAATACCATGTTTTGTCAAACTTTTAAAAGATATTATAATGTTCAATAAAGATCGCTTAGTAAACATGCCAAATATCAACATTCTATATTTAATATTTTTTCGCACAAAAAATTCGTGAAAGATCGAACATTTTTTGGCCCAACAAAGTAGAAAGCTTTTTTTTTTAATTTATTTATCATTTGAAATTTAGGTATTTTCAGGTTTTCGAAAAAGGGGCCAAAATTGGAGATTTTTTTTTTCGTCTTTCTCCAAGCGATCGGAAATTTTCCGCCGATTATGAATCCCCGATCGAATTTTTTTCTGAATCCCATTTTCGATATGAAGACGTCAAAAAACAAAAAAAATATATATATATACTCAACAATAGTAAGAAAAATATTTCAAGTCAACGAAAGTGCCTTGACGCGGATGCAAATCAAAATTCTTTAACATTAATCACCGTTTCTCCCGGTTGACCGAAGAGTTCGAATTTTCATTTTTGTAATTTCAAAATTTTTCCAACCCAATTAAATATTCCGCCATTTCCCTGAACAATTTAAAATTCCCTGATAATTCCAGGTTTTCCGTGACCGTAGCCACTCCGTAGAAGTCCGTAAAATTGTTAATCAACTAAAAATCGTTTTTTTTTTGTTTATAAAAAAAATAAAAATCAATGCAGAAATTTGAGCTAAAAGATTTTTCGTCAGAACTAATTGGGACTAAGCGCGTATTTCAAAGAAAAGTGAATTTTTTTTTGTTTCCGAACAAAAAAAAATGACCTAATTATAAAAGTAGAAAAAATTAATTTTTTTCAGAGTGAAAAATATTGATCATTTGTATAAAGTATCAAATAATTACATCTCACGGATCAGTTTCAGAAAATATAACTCGTAATAAATAATTAAAAAAAAAAAAAAAATGAAAATAAACGCTTTTCTTTCCAACATAAAGAGATGTTAAATTCTTCTCTAATCTCCTTTATCGAAAAATTTCTAAATTGATGCAACGACCGAAATTTCCTGTATCAAACACCACCCGAAAGTATATATTTTGTTTTTTTCTTCGTTTTTTTTTTAAGTTTCCGTTTTTCTACAAACTAAATACAATATTATCGTACAAAGTAAGACAGGATTTCGAAATTTTTACGCACACAGGGAAAAAGTTCATGGTCGTATGGTTTTCATTCCTTTTTTTTTTTTTTTTCCCTCCATTATTTATGCAAATCGCCCAATCGATTCTTTCTCGTCTCGTTCCGTTTGTTCGTTCGTTCAATCTGTGTATATTTCGTAGGCGGAGTTATAAAAATGTAACGCAAAATATTTTTTTTCTTTTTTTTTTTTTTTTTTTTTTCTTCTCAAAGTAAATACAATTCAGAGACATTGCAAATTTACAATCGAATCTCCCGTGCTAATCTGTAAGTCGATTAATATTCGTTTTTGTCGATTTTACCGCCGATCGAATCAATTTTATTTTTACATGGGACGATCCGTATGGACTTTCGGGCCAACCGATCGCTCGGTTACTTCGCGCATGATAAAATGTTTCCTTTTTTCTTGTTTGTTTTTTTTTTTTTTTTTGTATTTTACATCTTTTTTTTCGTTATCCCATTATTATCATTGAATTAATCCGTCACCGTAACTTACGAGTCAGATATTTTTGTTTCCCCCCCCCCCCCCCTCCCCCGAGAGTTTCCAACTAATTTGGACAGAATACTGACGTACCGGTTGTTTTTTTTTGTTTGTTTGTTTGTTTTTTTTTTTCCTGGCAATGCGGTTTTTGAATGTATCTACAAAAGGAAACCATTTGAAAAGTTGATGAAATTTATGTACGTCGCGTATGTGTGAGAGCCAAGCATCGAGCCGTGATTCGTTTCAAAACTTACTTTAAAAAAAAAAAAAAAAAATTCTTTAATCCTCGTCTTCACCCGATTCGGATTCCTCCTCGGCGTTCTGCAGCCATTCGATGAATTTCTTCATTTGGTCCAAAAAGAGCATTTTTCCCTTGAGCGAGTGTCCCTCCTTGTACCATTTCAGAATTACTTCCTCGGAGACTACGTCCTCTGATTTAAAAAAAAAAAAAAAAAAAAAAAAAAAAAAAAAAAAAAAATCGTAATTAGCCTCTCGCCGGAACGACAAAAAGTCGGGGTTAGAAGAAAAAAAAATGATCGAAAGCGCATACTTTTGTAGAACAACAGAACGATCTTCTGGAAGACTTTCATGAAGTTCATGTTCTCGTAACAAAATTCTTGAACTTTGAGGATAAGAGCGAGCTCGGATCTGGCAGTGGATGTAAATGCGCCGAAAAGCGGCGTATAGATTTTCAAATGTTTCAGAGCTTGCTCCGCTACCAATTCTTCCTTTTTGTTCCACTCCGCTTGACCCATTACGACCATCCATATCTGCGAATATAAAAAATTATTATATAGGTTTTCAATATATATATATTTTAATATATATATATATATATATATATATATATATATATATATATATATTATATAGGTTTTCAAAAATTTTTTTTTCATTTTTTATGCTCCCAGTCCTAAATACTTGAGTTTTGGTGAAGAAAAAAATCCTGGGTGAAAACCGCCGCTCATTCGACGTTTCTAATTATAACAGCAATTTAACGTTTGTAATGAACTTTTTTGAAGGAAAAATTTGAGACCATGAGGATTGTATTTCAAATAAAAAGAGTCTTTAATGATTTAAAAGTTGTAAACGATATTGCTGAACGAAAAGTATAGCTTTGTGCGCGGAATTTAATTCATTATTAACCAAGGATTCAAGCGCTATACTTTTAGACGCTGATTTCCATCGACAGACGCATGCCACTTGTAAAAAAGCGTCGTTGGCATCGATCTTTACCGCAAATAAATAAATAAATGACATTTTGCGTTTTTTTGCATAAAGTCATGGCGAAAAAATTGTTAAAGGTGAATAAATTTGCTTATATACTATTTTCCCTGGGACCAATGATTTTATATTTCAGCAAGAGAATAAAGAACCATGGAGTACGTATTTGAGTGAAAATAACAAATTATCACGAAAAAAAAATTTCAGCAGATACGAATTGTTTATGACAATTTATAAACAATTTTAAATCGCAAATTTATTGTTATAAATGAAATCGATCTAAATTTTTATTTAGAACACGATGGTGCGAGACAAAGCTGTTCAACTTAAAATTGTTTAGAATTTTTTATAAAAAATTAGAAATTAGGAATAAACAAAAATTTATTTGATGAAATTTTTTTTCTCAATTCGAAATACAATCCTCATGGTCTCAAATTTTTCCTTCCAAAAAGTTCGACAGAGACGTTAATTGGTTGTTATAATTAGAAAGGTTCAATGAGCGGCGGCTTTCACTCAACAGAGCTCCCTCTTCTCGAGGATGTTTTTTTTCTATCAAAAATCAAGTTTTGAGGGGTGGGAGAGCATGAAAAATCAATTGTTTTTTTTCTTTTTTTACAATTATTATTCAATTGTTACCAGAATTTATAAACAATTTTTAATTGAAAAATTATTGTTTTGAATAAAATCGATCTAAATTTTTATTTAGAATTTTTATTTTTATTTGGTGTCAGACAAAGCTGTTCAACTTAAAATTGTTTAGAATTTTTTATAAAAAATTAGAAATTAGGAATAAACAAAAATTTATTTAACAAAATTCTTTTTTCTTAATTCAAAATACAATGTTCATGGTCTCAAATTTTTCGTTCCAAAAAGTTCGTCATAGACGTTAATTGGCTGTTTTAATTAGAAAGGTACCCTCATGGGGTAATTTGTGCCATGCCGAGAAAGTATTTTTTTTTTTTTAGAATTATTATTGAATCGTTACCAGAATTGATAAACAATTTTTAATTGAAAAATTATTGTTTTTAATAAAATCGATCTAAATTTTTATTTAGAATAGATAAAGCTGTTCAACTTAAAGTTGTTTAGAATTTTTTTTTATAAAAAATTAGAAATTAGGAATAAACAAAAATTTATTTAATAAAATTTTATATCTTAATTCGAAATATAATCCTCATCGTCTCAAATTTTCCCTTCCAAAAAGTTCGTCATAGACATTAATTGGCTGTTATAATTAGAAATGTCCAATGAGCGGCGGCTTCCACTCAAGCTACAGAGCTCCCTCTTCTCGAGGATGTTTTTTTTCTATCAAAAATCAAGTTTTGAGGGGTGGGAGCATGAAAAACCATTTTTCTTTTTTTTTAACACCCCAATGCAAATATTTCGTGGGGTAAGCTGTGCTGTGCCAAGTATTTTTTTTTTTTTTTATAGAATAATATAATTATAATTATATATATTATATAATTATATTATATATATATATATATAATTATAATAAATAATTATAAATATAATATATATAATTATAATTATTATATAATATATATATATATATAATTATAATAAATGAATAATTATAATTCAATCGTTACCAGTCCGATGACTTCGTGCTCGGGTATGCCACATCTTAGCGCCATCTCCTTGAGATCAAGTACGATGTCCTTGATCGGTCGATTATCGGCCAAATCGTCGAGCAAAAGCTGCTGAAGATCGCGCTTAGCTTCCTGACTCGCCTGGGCCTTGTGAAGCTTGACGATATCGGCGAGACCGACGGCCTCGAAAACCGAGCGGAAATGTTCCTCCGATCTCTTGTTGGGCGGAACAAATTCCATTAATCTGCGAACAATTGTCAATTAAATTAATCGTTATTCGATTGAAAAAAAATTCGATTCCGAATTATAATGAAGCTCAATTGGCCTTTTTTTTTTTTATATTTCATTCGCGATGCCCGATATTTTGGGCAACGAAAATCCTCAAATTTCTGAAATAAAAAAGAAAGAAAAAAAAAAAAAAAAATTCGCGATACTTTACCTTCCCTCGATTCCGCCGCGTTTCAGTGCGGTCATCAGACTGGACAGGCCCTTCTCGCCTTTCCATGTTACAAAGACCTCCATGAGAAAGTCAAGAGCCAGGTTATCCTTGACGAGATGCTCGTTGATGAGAACCGAGAGTACGGTAGGTGGTACGGAACCGTTGGAGATCCACAGAGCGGTCATTCTTGCCAATTTTATTCTCTCCAACGGAGAGAATCCTTTTATAAAGACCAATACCTTCTTCATCTCCTCCTCGAACATCTTTTCCAAATATTTGTAACGTCTCATCAGTTTGGTGAATACCTTAAAGAACGATAATAATTTGAAAAAATAAAAAAATAATAAAAAAAAAAACATTTAATCGTAGACCAACAGATTACTGCGAGTGGGAGGCAGTTTTTTTCGAGTTTTCAATGGCAATAACACTGAAACTCGATAAAAAAAAAAATAAAAGAAATAAAAAATTTAAAAAAAAACAGCGGCCTGTACCGGGCCCGATTTTCCAGTGAAATGCGATGTTTCGTTATAAAATAGTTGGCTATGGACAATACCGCGAGAGATTCTCAAGGAATGAAATGGAATATGGCAATTTAAAGGGACAAGGGAAGTTGGGATATGTAAAATGTAAAAGTACGATTGAACTGATCATGGAAAAATAAAAAAATAAAAAAAATAAAAACAGTTTCTGCTGATTCGATTTGCCGACTTATTCTTCTCAGGCAAATTTCTCTGGTAAATATTCATTATTTACCATTTAAATTCTTCAATATGCAAATGAAATATACGAAGGAACTTTCAGGAAAGGATTTAAAGAGAACGAATTGCCAGGAAATTTCGTCCAGAGATAATAACGAAATAGAAATAAAAATTCTCAATGCCATTTCATGCAAATTTTCTTTTTTTTTTTTATTACGAATAAATTTATCCACCAAAAATGTTATTTAAACAAAAAAACGTTAGTGTCCAAAAAAATTGAATAATATCGTTAAAAATTACAGAAATTTGTTGGTATTAATGAGACTTTTCGAACGGATAAATTATTCAAGCAGTAAAGTTCGTAAAAAAATTTTTCGAGCGAAATTACAGAGAATTTAACACCTAAAACGGAGGTGATGGTTATTAAGGATTTGTCAATGAGAAACAAAAAATTAAATAAATATGAACTACGCAATGTTAATGTAAAGATCGATCATCTACGGATTATTCACTGAAAAAAAAAAAATCGCCATAAAATTTCACCTCCAGGTCGATTGCCAAAAAATTACAAAATATAAATTGTTGTTTATCTTTCTCCATGTTCGTCGGACAAAAATTACAATAAATTCAGCTCGATGGCAAAAATTTGCAAAAAACAATTTTTTTAAAATTTTTTCCATGGCAATTTGACTAAGAAATTTTAATTTTCTCCATTGAAATTGACCAAAGGTTTTTTTTCCATATTAAGGAAGCTTTGTTTTTGAGAAAAAAAATTTTAAAAAAATAAAAAATACGATATTTTCGTGCCAGTATGTTCAAAATGTCCCAAAAACGTTGAGAAATCATGTTTAGAAAAATATCCGGACGTATTTTTGTATGTTCCGGTCTCGAAAAATTCAAATTCATCGATCGG
This sequence comes from Rhorus exstirpatorius, assembly GCA_963564615.1. NCBI lineage: Eukaryota > Metazoa > Arthropoda > Insecta > Hymenoptera > Ichneumonidae > Rhorus > Rhorus exstirpatorius. The sequence goes on along the minus strand of OY751314.1, from coordinate 47,013,630 downwards.
GAGAACTACTCGGGCAATCAAGCTAAAACTTGGCACACAGGTAGACCATGTACCCACCTTTGTTTGCTGCAATTTTTTTTTTTCAAATCTCTCGAAAATATTTTATTTTGCGAAATTTTGAATTTTTCGAAAAATATCTGTGGGCGCTCCAACTTTCGTAATTTTCCAGCTTTGGAGCAATTTTTTTTTTTTATTTACACAAATAAACACAGTCGCAAGCATGGTTGGCACTGAATTCGACAAGAATCGCTTGAGGGGGTTTAGATTTTTAGAAAAATGTTGAATTTTTCAAAGAAAATCTCCGATAGCTCGTAATTTGCACAAATTTTCTGGCTATCGAGCCAAAATTTTTTACATTTCTATGTTACGGGACAAGGACGCGTGGCATTGGTATCAAAAATTTATTTTTTCAATTCAAAATTAAAAATTTTCAATTCAAATTTAACCCTTAAACCCAAAACGTTTTTTTTTTTTTGGTATCCTTGTACACAAAAGAACCATTTTTGTCCGACTCGTTTTCCACCAACTTAACGTGTTATAAAAAATTTATAAAAATTTATAAAAATTTATAAAAATTTATAAAAATTTATAAACTATCTTTGAACCTATTCGAACAATTAAAATCGGCTCGTACAAAAATGAGCCAACTTTTGAGGTTTAAGGGTTAAAAAAAATCTGGGGCTAAAAAAGGGCTAAAAAAAATTTTTGTCCAGTGAACCAATAACCCCTCCCAAATTAAATAGACTTTCAGTCACAATCACGGTTGGTATTAAATTTGGCAAGAATCGATCGAGGGATTCGGATAGTAGAAAATTTTGAAATTTTCAAAAAAATCACCATTATTGTTGAAAGTTTTTTTTTTTCGTTGGTATTAAATTTGGCAAGAATCGAAATTTTAGTCGAAATTTTGAAATTTTCAAAAAACTACTGTTATTATTGTTGAAAGTTTTTTTTTTTTTCGTTGGTATCAAATTTGACAAGAGCCGATCGAGGGATTCGGATAGTGGAAAATTTTGAGTCAAAAAATTACCGTCATTATTGTTGAATGTTTTTTTTTTTTTTCATTGGTAATAAATTTGGCAAGGATCGATCGAGGAATTCGGATAGTAGAAAATTTTGAAATTTTCAAAAAATTACCGTCAATATTGTTGAATTTTTTTTTTCCCGTTGGTATTAAATTTGGTAAGAATCGATCGAGGAATTCGGATAGTAGAAAATTTTGAAATTTTCAAAAAATTACCGTCATTATTGCTGAGTTTTTTTTTCCCGTTAATATTAAATTTGGCAAGATTCGATCGAGGAATTCATACAGTAGAAAATTTTGAAATTTCCAAAAAATTACCGTTAATATTGTTGAGTTTTTTTTTTTTTTTCGTTGGTATTAAATTTGGCAAGAATCGATCGCGGGATTCAAAAATTTTGAAATTTTCAAAAAATTACCGTTATTATTGTTGAAACTTTTTTTTTTTTTTCGTTCGTCGATGCATCGTTATTGAAATCGAATTCATAATAAAAAAAACAGCGCGCAAATTAGAAATTTCCATTTTGCTTCCTCGTTTGCTTTATCTCCCTCGCGAAAGAGCTCCATCCACGGAGAAAGCCGAATTTGGAAAATCCGCTTGCTCGTGGAGGGATCTTTGAGAGCGAGATAAAAAAAACAAAAATGAGGAAGCAACGCTCGAACTTCTCGTTTCTTTCTCACCTGTTCGTAATTCTTCATAGAGTCTATATCCTCCGGCTGCGCGAAAACGCAAGCCGTCGTTTTGACAAGCTTGTCGCCATCCTGAGCTATGGAGCCGCCGGGTACCAAAAGGCCGCCGGCGATGAGAATATCGAAAAGAGCCTCGCCGTAACGACGATAGTCCAATTTTGAACCGGCGGTGTCGAGATATTTGGATATCGCCTCTAGGTCATTGCCGGCCTTCTCCAGGCCCAGCAAAACCGCATCTCGAAATCCAGTCGGATCGTATTTCTCTTTTTCATCTGACAAAATCAACCCCGGGGAATTCGATTAACCCATCTATAACTAATCGTCGCGCGGAATAATTTTTTTTTTTTTAATTTTACTTTTTTTCTCTTTTATTCACCTCTTTTTCTGGTCTTTATGCGTTGACCTGACAGCACTGGCTTTTCTATTTTTTGACTCATACAACACCCTTCTGTAATTTACGAACAAAAATAATAATAATAATAATAGTAATAATAATAATGAATCATTATTTATCGCTTTGTGCTAGATTTTGTTGGATCAGCGATGATTCATTGTAATTTCGAGAATACGAAGTTCCCCCCCTCCCCCTCCCGAATTATTGTTGCTTAGTAGTCGGCATAATGGGGAAAAAAAAAAAAAAAAAAAAGAGAAAGACCTTGACGAAGCTTCCTCGTACTAAAAACATTGGGTAACGAAAAATAATAAAATAACGCTCAGGAACCCCCGCCCCCCTCGCGTCGCTTATATATACTGCCGAAGCCTCGTGTATGATACTTTGTGGGAAAGACGGCGTGCGTTGAAATGATAAAAGAAAAATCACAAATTTAATGACACTTGAGCTCAAGGTCAATCTTGCTCGAAAAATCACTAATTCTATGACGAAATTCGCGATCTATGAATTTTCCCCGCACTTCCCCGCCGAGGGCGAAAAAATATCGCGCGGGATTTCCACAAAAAACAAAGCGCGAGTTTCGTCGCTTTTTTTTTTTGCCCAGCGGAGGTTAAAGTCGCGCCAATGAGCCACGATGGCCGAAAAATTCGTGAAAGCGTTAGAAGAAAAAAAAAGGAGTATCCGATACGCGGCTTTTTCTCGATCAAACGAATCTCGTTTTTTTTTTCCCCCTTATCACACATAAAGTCTCTCACGATATTATTTACTTACTTCAATGAACGGTACGACTGTAGAATATGTCCTGTCTAGACGAGAAGCGCAATGCGAAGTGCCCTGAAGAGTAGCAAGGAGGACCTGTGTCGTGTGTGTGTGTGTGTGTGTGTGTGTGTGTGTGCGTGTAGATGTTGAGAACTCGGGGTCAGCGAGACGAAGAAATAATAAAATGGAAAACGGAAAGAACTCGCGCATTCATAAGCTCGTGCGCCGACGCGACCGGAAATGAGACACAAAACCACACTCGCCCTGTCTTACCGAGCGATAAAAAAAAAAAATTAGAAACAATCGATTCGCGGATCACGAGAGGGCGACACCGTACTGATCATTTGAATTCGAGAACAAGAGAAATACGGGGATATGATATAATAAATTGGTAATAATAATTTTAAACAACTCGATATAACGAATAAACCTGGGATTTGATCGTCGTGACTTATTTAAACCATCGACTAAGCCGAAGAAGAGGCACCATGAGAAATAAAAAAGAAGTTCCGTTTTATTGACGAAAACTTGGGAAATACAGTGATTTCTCTTACCTACCGGGGAAAAATGAAGGGAAGTACGCTCTGTCTTACCGAATCATAATTCACAAACGTTTAATACATAAATTCGTTAAGGGGCGCCACTATACTCGATATATAAGTTGAATACAATGGCTCGATGGGCTCGATTGTTGAGCGCCCTAGAGTACATGTCTTTCCTCGGTGGTACATGTAAACAAATAATCATGCTAAAACACGTGACACGATTGACCTCTAGTAGGCCATGAATGTCGAAGCTTCTCAGTGGCCGATTCGAGTTGCAAGAGATATAACTCCGAAACTTATCAAGGTTTTTGCGGTGTGCGATCATGAAAAAACGGCGAACGTGTCGCCACTGTTGCAATTCTTTGAAACAGTTTGAAATACGGTGACAAAGAAAAGTCACGAAATACTAGCAATAAATGTTAAATTTTCTTGATAAAACATCAAAATTTTTGTTAAATTCATTCAATCCTTAAGATTACCTAATTATTACAAACTTGGGTGATTCGATCGATAGAAAAAATCGTAAATTTGGAATAAAAAAAATCGAATTCAGCGGGTTCAACTTCCACAAATGGCGCCTTAATTCTTTTGTTCACCGCGCATGCGCCACTATCATCTTCCCCGAGCTTCGTCGTTCGTCGTCGGTGTCCGTCTTCTCAAATTCTCAACTTCCGACACTTCCGAGCCGATCGCGAGAGCGCGTTATTTTTCGCGGTAACAACGCACGGAAAACAGAAAGCTTTGTTCTTTCGTTCTTTCGTTCATTGTTCGCCGGTACGCGTATTGTCGTGACGAAAACACTCAGTGCCGTGATTTCTGATTGAAAAAAAAAATAAAGAAAGTAACCGTTTTTTCACGCAATTTTCTGATACTCTTCATCGTTTCTATCTCTTCGTGAATAATTTTAATCCGAGGAAAATTTCGCGTAATCTCGTCACAACGATAATCTCAACCGTGCAATCGTTATTTTTTTTTCGAAAATGTATCAGCAGGAACGAGGACATCCCTCGAGGGATCACCGGTAAGTAAAAATAATACTTTTTTTTTTGTTGGCATTTCATTTATTCATTTAAAGTAAAACAGTTGCTTCGTTAATTTTTTCCCCGTCATGTTAATCGCCTGAATTTTTGTCGACGAAAGTGTTTTCTCGCACGCATGTACAAAGTGGGTAACACGAGCCGGCTTTATCTAAACACCCTATGATCTCACGTGGTGTAAACGCAAAATATGAAAGAAGCGTGAACTATATATGGGCAATTCCATAAATTATCAATCGATGTTTGGGCCCGAAAAAAACCGATTCGCCTTAATTTTTTTCCTCGCATTCTGTGAACCAATAATGGTTAATTCCCAAAGTTAATTCTCAATAGGACCTACCGTTCACAATAAATACAATATTCAATTTTTAGGTCAACATTATTAGGCGCAGTTTTAACGTATCTTTAACGTCACAATAAAAATTCGAAAAAATACGTTTTCCATGTGAAAAACTCTCAGCTATCGAAATCCATTTTTTATTCTTCATTAACTTTGCTAAAAACCACTTCAAAACCAAGTTTCTTGACAAAGAAAACAGCGATTTCTCCAGCGCCGCAATGTTTTATCATTCTTCTCAATTTTCATTCTGAAAGCTGAGATTTTTCCAGTAAAAACCCCAAATTTTCAGAGTGGGATGGGTACGGGGTCGTACGTGAGCTACGATTAATTGATAAAGAGCGGTGTGTAAAATTGTCTTTATAAATTAATCGTTCCTAACGCGCGACCACGTGGCCGGCCCGTTCTGAAAATTTGGATTTCTTATTGAAAAAATCTCAGCTTTTCGAATCAATTTTTCATTTTTTAATAACTTTGCTAAAACCACCTCAAAAACACGTTTTTCGTACAAAAAAAACAGCAATTTCTACTGCGCACCGTTGTTTCATCATTCTGTTTAATTTTTATTCGGAAAGCTGACATTTTTTCGGTAAGAAACCCAAATTTTCAGAATGGGATGGCCACGTGGTCGCGCGTTAGATACGATTAATTTATAAAGACAAAAATAAAGACAATTTTAGTTGCCTTTATCAATTAATCGTAGCTCGCGTGCGACCCCGTACCCATCCTACTCCGAACATTTGGGGCTCTTACTGAAAAAATCTCAGCTTTCAGAATAAAAATTGAGAAGAAAAAAATGTTATCATGGAGAAATCGCTGTTCTTTGTCAAAAAAATGTTTTTTTGATCTGATTTTAGCAAAGGTAATGAAGAATAAATAAAATGGATTCGGATAGCTGAGAGTTTTTCACATGGAAAACATATTTTTTCGAATTTTTATTGCGACATCAAAGATACGTTAAAACTGCGCCTAATAATGTTGACCTAAAAATTGAATATCGTATTCATTGTGAACGGTAGGTCCTAACGGGTTGAAACTTGGTGAATTTACCATTCTTGGTTCACAGAATGAGAGAGAAAAAATGAAGGCGAATCGATTTTTTTCAGGCCCAAACATCGGTTGATAATTGGTGGAATTGCCCATATGTATATATATTTTTTTTCCCCCATTTCATTCATCCTTGTATAATGCTCGTTGTTCCAGAGATGACGAATTGTTTACAATTTACGTCAACAACTTGCCCGACGAGTTGAATGAGGTACACATGCACGATTGATCATTACAAAAACAAAACAAAAAAATTACTTTCACAGCTTGTTCAATAAATAATAATTCGTTCCGAACGAACTAATTGTTCATAAATATTCGCTCAAGCCTGAAAGCCTTCAACAAGATTTCATTGCATTCAATATAATTTGAAAAAAAAATGTTTATTTTTTAATTAAAAATTTGAAAATAGCACGCGTCAAGTATTTTTTTATTCAATATTTACTTCTTTCGGCTTGAAAATTGTTCGTTTGCGCGATAATAATTTTTTGATAAAGTTAATCGTAAAATTTTGGATTTTATTTAATTTTTTTTTTCGATTAAAGAGAAGAAAAATTGTTTTTCCCAGAATGGCATTACCCAAATTTTCAAAAGTTACGGCGAAATATGCAGTATATTTACGCCTCCCAACGCCCATTGGGCTTACGTGAGTTACAAAACTTACAAGGAAGCAGAACACGCGATACGAGCGCTCAACGAGCGTAGTCCTTTGTATCTTAACGTGGCTTTTCGCAAGAAAAAAGTAGAGCCGAAAAATCAAAATTATCAGCCGCCGCAGGAGAACGGCGAGCCGATCGAGCATAGAGACTACCGTTATGCTCAGAACGGAATGTAAGTCTGTAAATTCGACATTTAACAAAGTTGTAGAAGTAGCGGTGTTTTATTCGCATAAATTTATCAAGTTTTTTTGCAAAATATTATAATGTAAAACGACATATAGATTCTTTTACTGATTTTCTAACAATATCCTTAAAATACGCATCGTGCTATCAAACATATATCTCTTAATCTTCGTTTATTCCTCCAATCCAACCCTTTCTCTTCCTTCTTACTCATTTTTTTACAAGCCTCTATTTCCCTATAGCAATCGCGCATCCCTTTTTGTACTTTCCCCACACAGGATATTTATCATTTCTCCCTTTATTGCCCATTCATCAATTCCTTCAATCCGCTCTTCTGCATTCTTTTTTGCTTTCTCCATTACTAATTCTCTACCTTTTTCACATATTAACAAACGCTCCATCGTCTCATCTTGTCCTTAACATATCCCGCACTTCCAATCCTTTTCTCCTTTATTTTCTGCCCTTCCTATACTGACGCATCTTAACCTTGCCAATATTTCTTTGTCTCTTCTATTCACCCCCTCTTCGGACCAATATTTCCAAGGCATATCATTTTTCTCAATAATGTATTTGTACATGGCATTATACGACGATTTTCTTATTTTTTCCTCTTAAAATTTCCCTTTTCAAGTTTTAAAATAGAAAGTCGTATCAAACGTTGAATTCTGAAGAAATAATTATAAATAATAATTATATAACTATAATAATGAAGATATCTTCATTTATTCCTCCACTCCAACTCTTTCTCTTCCTCACTCATTTTTTTTTATAAGCCTCTATTTCCTTATAGCAATTTCGCATCCCTTTTTGTAATTTCCCCACACAGCGGCTTTATTATTTTTCCCTTTATTGCCCATTCATCAATTGCTTCCATCCGCTCCTCTGCATTCTTTCTTGCTTTCTCCGTTACTAACTCTCTATCTTTTTTCCATTCACCCCCTCTTCGAACCAGTATTTCCAAGGCATATCATCCTTCTTAAGGATGCATGAGCCACATAATTAGAGTCGAAAAAAGTTTTGGTGAGAATTTCAAGTACTTTGCGTTGAAGCAAAAATTTGAAAAAAAAAAATCAACCATATTGAGGATGATAATATCGATTTCCAATAATAACAATGCCGAAAAACTATCAAAAAAATTGTTTAAACAATAAATTGTTGCTGAAATTTTCCGTAAAAATGTTTTTTCGATTATATGTAACAGATTCCTCGATTTTTCTGAACACATATGAATTTTTCAAGAATTTTCTTATAGATTTTTTATTTTTGTTCTTGAAAAATTTAAAATTTTGAAAATTGCATAAAAAGTGGTGAATTTTGGATATGTTTCCCTACAAAGGTTCTATATTAACTTCACCGAAGTATCTGGATCATCAAACGAATACTATTTTAAATACAGTTTTTCAAAATTCTAAAAAAAAAAAAAATTAAAAACCATAAGAAAATTCTTGAAAAAATTCATGGTGTATTTAGAAAAATCGAGGAATTTGTTGCGTATAATCGAAAAACATTTTTACGGGAAATTTCTGCAACAATTTATCGTTTAAACAATTTTCTGATAGTTTTTCGGCATTGTTATTATTGGAAATCGATATTATTATGATCTTCGATATAGTTGATTTTTTTTCAAATTTTTGCTTCAACGCAAAGTACTTGAAATTCTCACCAAAACTTTTTTCGACTGGAATTATGTGGCTCATACATCCTTAATAATGCATTTGTAAATGGCATTATACGACAATTTTCTTAATTTTTCCTCTTAGAATTTCCTTTTTTAAGTTTAAAAAAAAGTTATATCAAACGTTAAATTCTGAAGAAATAATTATAAATATAATAATAACAATATCGAGTATTATTATTGTATGATTAATGATAACATGGATTTATTATAACAGTAAAATTATTATTACTAATCATTTTAATTGTTCGTATCTCATTAAAAATTCATTTGGACAGTCAGTCTTTTACGAATGAAGATTAATTATTTCGCGCATGGAAATCATATTTTTTTTTTTTTTTTTTTTTCGAAAAATTTTATCTACCGATGCAAATTTTACAAAATTTTTTTATACAAATTTTATCTCGACGCGTCTAATTTTTTTTTTTAACGCCCAGATCTCGCGACGTGGATCGCCAAGAACTATTTGTCCCTCCCAGAGTTCTGTCCACATTGATCGATCCGAGATCGAATGATATTCCCATCAACGTACGTTCCGTTTATCCGAACGATCTCGATCACAATGTGTACAATCCCTTCGAGACCCCGGGACGTTACGCCGATACAAACGCCATGTGGTCCAGGTAATTATGTAAAAAAAAAAATAAAAAGTTCTTTGTACTCTCGAAAATACGAAAATACAATTTTAATAATAGAAATACAATTAAAAAGGAGAAAAAAGGACACAACTGCATGGAAACGAATTTTTACTTTTTCTTTTTTTTTTCTTTTTTTAATTGGTACAATTGACCTGAAAATTTTTCAATCTCAAAATTCATGAATATAATTTCTCGTTAGCTTGAGTGAAGAATGAATGTAAATTATGTAAAAAAAAAAGTTCTTTGTACTCTCGAAAATACGAAAATACAATTTTAATAATAGAAATACAATTAAAAAGGAGAAAAAAGGACACAACTGCATGGAAACGAATTTTTACTTTTTTTTTTTTTTCTTTTTTTAATTGGTACAATTGACCTGAAAATTTTTCAATCTCAAAATTCATGAATATAATTTCTCGTTAGCTTGAGTGAAGAATGAATGTAAATTATGTAAAAAAAAAAGTTCTTTGTACTCTCGAAAATACGAAAATATAATTTTAATAATAGAAATACAATTAAAAAGGAGAAAAAAGGACACAACTGCATGGAAACGAATTTTTACTTTTTTTTTTTCTTTTTTTAATTGGTACAATTGACCTGAAAATTTTTCAATCTCAAAATTCATGAATATAATTTCTCGTTGGCTTGAGTGAAGAATGAATGTAAATTATGTTAAAAAAAAGTTCTTTGTACTCTCGAAAATACGAAGATATAATTTTGATAATAGAAATGCAATTAAAAAGGAGAAAAAAGGACACAACTGCATGGAAACGAATTTTTACTTTTTTTTTTTCTTTTTTTAATTGGTACAATTGACCTGAAAATTTTTCAATCTCAAAATTCATGAATATAATTTCTCGTTTGCTTGAGTGAAGAATGAATGTAAATTATGTAAAAAAAAAGTTCTTTGTACTCTCGAAAATACGAAAATATAATTTTAATAATAGAAATGCAATTAAAAGGAGAAAAAAGGACACAACTGCATGGAAACGAATTTTTACTTTTTTTTTTTTCTTTTTTTAATTGTTACAATTGACCTGAAAATTTTTCAATCTCAAAATTCATGAATATAATTTCTCGTTTGCTTGAATGAAGAATGAATGTAAATTATGTAAAAAAAAAAGTTCTTTGTACTCTCGAAAATACGAAAATATAATTTTAATAATAGAAATACAATTAAAAAGGAGAAAAAAGGACACAACTGCATGGAAACGAATTTTTACTTTTTTTTTTTCTTTTTTTAATTGTTACAATTGACCTGAAAATTTTTCAATCTCAAAATTCATGAATATAATTTCTCGTTTGCTTGAGTGAAGAATGAATGTAAATTATGTTAAAAAAAAGTTCTTTGTACTCTCGAAAATACGAAAATATAATTTTAATAATAGAAATACAATTAAAAAGGAGAAAAAAGGACACAACTGCATGGAAACGAATTTTTACTTTTTTTTTAATTGGTACAATTGACGCGAAAATTTTTCAATCTCAAAATTCATGAATATAATTTCTCGCTGGCTTGAGTGAATAAGAATGAATGTCGAGAGGGTAAAATCCCTTTTTTTTTTCAGTCGAAAATCAATCCTTAGTGTACACATCTATAAATGTCTAACGTTCGGCACACGAGGGTCAGGAAAGACCCCGGTTTGCATTTTTACCTATTATTTGAACATAGAATCAATTTTTTTTTACAATATCCATGCATGAATCGAAAGGGTGGACCTCAAAGAACTCTCTCGTGAATGTTTTATGGCCATAGCAGGTATAGTCTTCGTGGGAAGTGGCCCAGAAGCCACGAGTACAACGAGATGTCGTAAAATGGCTCTTTTCGCTTTAGTTTTCTTTTATTTCCCTCCCCATTCATGAATCCTTTTCTTCGAATCGCCTTAGTGGGGAAAAACCCCGAGTATATTAGCGAAGTGGAGATTCCACCACAGTACAAAAAGGAAAAAAATATTATTGCCCCTTCGTATACTCCAAAAAGTTGAATTATTTGGTGGGATTAGATACGTTAATCGGAAAAGTGCAAATTAACTTATTTTTCTGTACTTTTTTTTTTCCCCCACGGTTTCTTCATATTTTACGAGGCTTGGCTGTACCGAGCCTTTTAGGCACGTCGATTAACGTAATTTTCAGCAGGTAATGCGGACCCAACAGGGTTTACAGCGCAAAAGAACGAAAAAAAAAGAGCGGAGTCTCAAAATTCCCCAGATGTACGGTACAAGGGTTAAAAAAAAAACAAAAAAAAGGCTCGTCAAATTGTCATATTCGTTGCATCATTGAAATTTTGGAATTTTTTTACCCAGGGGATGCATGAACATCGATGATGAGGGAAAACGATACGTAACTATGGGTCGTGGTTACACGCGTTATCACATTCCCGAGCCCGCATATCCCCAGATCGAGCAGCACATCGGACGAGTCTACGAGAAACGTCGCGCGGTACGTTGACTTGAATTTTCTCACGAAATGATCCTCGGTTTGTGCGAAAAATTCTTTGGAAAAAAAAAATTCTCACCTTAGGGGAAACAATTACTTTGGGAGACCGAAAATTAGGTGATTTTTTTGTTTAATGTGAAAAAAAAAAACAACGGAAATTTCCCAAACTCTGACAATAATTTATTCATGTTTCCATGCATCTCTGGTAATTTTTTCAACTCATTTCATGCATTAATCGAGATGTAATCTTCCGTGTCCCTTGGCGTGTCCTCGCATTCTTGTTGTCGATTTTTGGGAATTGTGCAGCTCGCGACTTGCAGCTGGAATCACAAAAAAACCAAAATTGCTACATTATTGAGATGTTTTTTAAGAGTATGAACCTACATTTTGAAAAAAAAAATCGAAAATTGAATATTTGAACGTGTTTGAAAAAAAATTTAATAATAGTTTGGTTACTTTTCCGAATTTTCACGGTTTAATTTTTTTTCCGACAAAACCCTTCATTATAAAAATTTTCTACATTATTGAGATATTTTTTAAGAGTATTAACATATATTTAAAAAAAAAATTGAAAATTGAATCTTCGAACGTGCTTGAACAAAAATTTGGCAATAGTTTGATTACTTTTCTGAATTTTCACGATTTAATTTTTTTTTTCGACAAAACCTTTCTGTATAAAAATTTTCTACATTATTGAGATATTTTTTAAAAGCATTAACCTACATTTTGAAGAAAAAAAAAATCGAAAATTGAATGTTCTAACGTGTTTGAAAAATAATTTGGCAATAGTTTGGTTACTTTTCCGAATTTTCACGGTTTAAGGCGGCCCATCAGTGACAACACTAGTCAAAAATCGTGACGTGAAAAAAAATCATAAACCTATCATAATATTTTCTAAATACTCTGTCTAAATAAAATTTATGAATTTCGATGACGTTTCCCATGATATTTTATTCATAATTTATTATAAATAATATTATAAATAAAGTCTCAACTGACAAAAGTATTTAACGCTGTCAGAGCGATCAAGTCAAAAACGATAGCTGATATTCATATGTTTCCTTGCGTGCAGAATGACAGACATATATTGTATCCGAGATTTGCACACACGATGACTTTCGCGATTAAATTTCTTGGAAAAATCCCTGGCAAGACACAATTTTTTAAATACCATTGAAAAGTTCACGATTTCATCTTTCAATACTCAAAATTTGAATAAGAACTCTCGTCTTTATCAAAAGGTATCATGTCACTTCCGGTGAAAATGGAATCAACTGCCATAAGACCCATGCTAAAATAGGTAATTTTAAATTACTCGTTCGCAATAATTTGCCTGGCAACATACCCTGAAATTTTGAGAGAGCGTTCATTGCATCTTCTTCATTCATCTCCCGAAGTTTCATTCGTTACGCCGGTTTTTTAATTCACTGATGAGCCACCTTAATTTTTTTTTTCGACAAAACCCTTCATTAAAAAAATTTTCTACATTATTGAGATATTTTTTAAGAGCATGAACCTACATTTTGAAAAAATAGAAAATTGAATATTTGAACGTGTTTGAACAAAAATTTGGTAATTGTTTGGTTACTTTTCCGAATTTTCACGGTTTAATTTTTTTCGACAAAACCTTTCTGTATAAAAATTTTCTACGTTATTGAGATATTTTTTAAGAGCATGAACCTACATTTTGAAAAAAAAAAAATAGTAAATTGAATACTTGAACGTGTTTGAAAAAAAATTTGGTAATTGTTTGATTACTTTTCTTAATTTTCACGGTCTAATTTTTTTTTTTTTCGACAAAACCCTTCATTAATTGAATTTTGTACATTATTCAGATGTTTTTTAAGAGCATGAACCTACATTTTGAAAAAGAAAATCGAATATTAAACCTTCGAACGTACTTGAAAAAAAAAAAATTATCGATTTTCAGCATATTTTTTGATAATTGTCTAGTTTGGTTACTTTTCCGAATTTTCACGGTTTTATTATTTTTTTTTTTTCGGACAAAACGTGAAAATTCGGAAAATAATACATCAAAGATCAGAAAATTCGGAATCAATACATCAAAATTCGGAAAAGTAATCAAACCAGACAATTCCCTATTTTTTTTTTTATGACACTTTGCAATAATAAATATGTTTTAAACAATTTAATATTTCCAACATTAAATTTATGTTTCAATAAATTATATTACGTAAACGTGTTTCAATTTTGATGATGACCGATCATTTAGTTTTTGAGTTACGATTCCCGCAAATTGAAAAAATATCGTTTCGAGAAAAACACGTTTGAAGTTTCACAAATGGGGGAAAAAAAAAAAAAAAAGAAATCGCTCCCGTATACCTGAGCACGCTTGAGGGCCGAACGGAGAGACGTTACCATTTATATACATACCCTTGGAAGGAATCCGAATGCCGTTTTGGAATTTTCCGGATGTATTCTTGAGATATTTTGCTAACGATTTATGAAATTGAAAAAAAAAAATGGATTCTTTGAAGCATCCAAAGTGATTGCTCCCCTTAAAGCGTCAATTTTTTCATAGCATAGATCATAATCGATCACCTATCATCGATATTTCTTTTATTTATACAAATTATCCACGATTTTTTCATTCCCAAAAAAAAAAAAATTGCACATTAGCTCATTGTCAATTTTATCGTAACGCAGGGATTTTATCAGTACGGGGACGACAGATTGCAGAACGAAATTGGCAAATGCCAGTACTGCGGACACTTGGCGAAACTTCGTTGCGCCAAATGCGATGCTTTTTATTGTTCTCGCGAGTGCCAAGTCGGAGACTGGTCTCGTCACAAATCAGAATGCAAAATCATTCCGTAAGTACAAACTTTACATCTTGTCTAGCTTTTTTTTAAATAAAGATTGCGCACCGTTCTAATTAAAATTCATTTCAAAAATCGTATTTTTACAAAATAATTATAAAAAAAAATAATATAATTATAATATACAGTTACAACATTAATAATAATTATTATTTCATTTCGACTGTAAAATTATTCAAAAATTTCATTTTTACAAAATTATAATCATTCTATTTTCAATAATTATTGTAGCTTCAATCGAAAAATTAATCCTCGCAAATCTTCGATATTCTCTAAAAATTTTTTAAGTCTTACGCGGCATCTTATTTTTCGGCATAATTATTTAATAATATATAATAATAATTATACTGTCGCGGCATAATTATTTGCGACATTGGGGCGGGATCGAAAAATTAATCCTCGCAAATCTTCGATATTCTCGAAAATTTTTTAAGTCTTACGCGGCATCTTGTATAATAAATTTTTCTTTCGGTAGATGCTCAAATCTTTAATTTTTGTAAAAAAATTCCAGGAAATTATTTTCCCTTTAACGAGATACCCACCTAATTCTCTCTTTCTCTTAAGGATGTTCCTCTGTTTGTTTGCGGGACGAGTCGTCCGAGGGGGGTCCCTATGCTTATACACAGGCAGGGGCTCAGTGGTGCCAGCGTCAAATCCTCGCTCATCTCGACCAGTTAATTTATTTTCTCGAAATCAGAATTAGAACTTTGAGGTTTAGTTTCAATGCTATTCGATAGTAAGTTGCATTGATAACAACGTATAAAAATTATAGTAATATACTCCTGTAAGTTTTTGAAATATTAACGTTTATGTTGCAAAAAAAAAAAAAAAAATTAAAAATTCACGTTTTCCCAGCTTCAACTCCAAACGCTGTCCGAACTATTCAAGATAGAGAAAATTGCCCAATAAGAATTTTGTAGAGTATTAAATTTTCTATAAAAAAAGTCCGCGACGGTATACATAAAAAGTCAAGAGCGGATGAGCGAGAGGTGTCCGAAGTGGCGTGACGATGAAGTGTGATTTTTGTAAAATCGCAGAATAGTCGACCCATTGGATGTTAAATTACATATCACCGCGTTAGCATTGAATTAAAAATGCATAAAAATGCATACGTTAACGGGGCACAACGAGAAAGCCATTACCGCCCAAAAAACTTTATTTATAACTAAATTCAAATAAAGCCACCTACTTGAAATGGTTTTTTTTTTTTTTTTTTTATTATTTTTACAACTTCGGACGCCTCCCACGCCTCAATAATTAACTTTAGATATATGCCGTCGCGGACTTTTTTGTAGAGAATTTAGTTACCTACAAAATGATTTATGAGCAATTTTCCTCTATTATGTATAATTTGAGCAACGTTTAGAATTGAAGCACAAAAAGAGCGAAATTTTCATTGTTTCTATTTTTTCCTTGCCAAAATGTATAGAGGGATAATAACGCACATTTTATAAGTTATTATTTATGCCATATACTATGAAAAGACGCTAAAAAAAATTCCAGGATTTTATTCTGAAAAAAAAAAGCCTGATTCGACGAGTTGAGTTCGGCAGCATTGTCCGTCGCGTCTAAAAACGACAGCGAACGCCCGTTTTTTTTTCAGCATTTTTAAACATATTACATTTAATTACTCAACGAAAATTCTCCTAATTGAGGTGAGCTTTCGCACACGGTTTTATTATATATAGATCTGGGTCATATAATTTTTAAAATGCGCTGGCATTTCGAGTTCGTGAATTACAGAACGATTGGAACCTGTTTTTCGTGTTCGCCCATAAGAACGCGTGTTAAATAATGTTTTTTTTAAACATTTAATATCTCGACAACGAGGCTCCCAATCTCATTGAATCTTTGCACACGCGTTTTGGGGATAAACGCTAACAGGCTGTAAAAATTTCAAATCGATGACATTGAATCGATATAACAGAGAAACATCCTCAACCGTCCTCTTCCCATTGACTGCTCTCGTTGCCTCGACAAACCGTGCGCTGAATCGAAATTTTGTCGCGCAGGGCACTCGTAGGAGAATTCGACATACCGATCTCCTCGTATCCCGGCCCGGACGACGAGCCATTAGCCGTGACTCGAAAATCTCGCTCTATCGTAGAGCTGAACGCCCTCGGTTCGCTTCGTCGTCCGAAAAAAGTAACGGATATGCTGGAAAAATTGAAAAATTCGATCGTTCCCGAAGCAGCAGCGGCGAGGCCGGAAATTCCATGCGACGAGATATCGCCGCAGATGAAATTTCCGCGTCTCGAGGAACGAATCGAAACGTCGATTATCGCGGAAAAAGTGATTTCCGGAAGTATCGCGAATGCTCAGCCACGTCGAGAGGTAATTTCTCACGACGAGACGAAAAATCGCGACGATAATGATCGAGTAAAGCAAAATTTCATAAACGATTCAATCAAGCCGGATATGAAAAATTTTCGTCAAAACGTTTCATCGATGAGAAGCAACGAGCAGCAGCAGCGTCCTCCGTCGAGCGTAAAATCTTCGAATTCCTCGATCGCAGCGTCGAGAACGAATTACCTCGAGCAGGAACAAGAATTGGCATTTTCGCGAGATCCTCGAACTCGAAGCGCCTCGAATCGAGCCTCGTCGTTTAACGGCTCGATCATCGATGTCCCGGAGCCCGAAAAACCGGAAATTTCATCGACAAAAATTCCAAAACTCCCCGCTAGAACAATTTCGAAGGAAAAATTCGAAAAAGTTCGCGTAGCTTATGTCGCGCCGGACAAAACTTTTTGGGTCACCAGATGCGAGGATATCCCGAAACTCGACGATCTTATGCTCGGATTGAATGAAAAAATTGCGAATTTTTCGAAAATTCACGAACCAGCTGTCGGCGATATTTGCGCCGTTCGGTACGAGACGATCTGGCACAGAGCTCGTATAACAACGACGAAACCAATGACAGTCATGTACATCGATTATGGCAACGAGGAACCAGCCGATTCGAATGATTTTCGCTCGTTGAAGGATTTCACGAACGATACGGCTTACGCGATCCATCTTCGTTTCACGGCTAATCGCGCCACGAGAGAAATTAACGCAGACGAGGAATTATCGATTAGAATGATCGGAATTGACGATAATGGAATTATCGAAGTAACCGATAGCGCGGAAGCCGCTCCCACGAAAGGATCGTCTTACGAATCGGAACCGGAAGTTGCCGATATTGAATCACGTGGAATAATGGAAATCGTGAAAAAATCAAAAATCCAAAAATCCGCGCTGATCACCGACGAGACTGAGAATGTTCGCGTTATTTTTTCACTTTCGGATGGCACTTTTTGGGTTGTAAAGATCGAGGATTTACCGAGGCTCTCGATTATGATGAACGAGCTGGCCGAAAAAGCGAATAATTATCCGAAAATTCGTGATCTCGTTGTCGGGGAAATTTATGCTTTTCTTTACGGCGATATTTGGCATCGGGCAATGATACTCACGATCGAACCAACGAGAATTTTGTACATCGATTTTGGCACCGTCGAGACACCGAAAACCAAGGATTTTCGCTCCCTGAAGGATTTCACGGCTTATCCGGCATTCGCGATACTCGTCCGTTTGTCCGCGAATTCGCGTCTAAAGGAAGTTCTTCCGGAGCAAGATTTGTCGGTGAGGATCGTGAAGATTTGCGACGATGGAATCGTCGAAATTTTGGAAAACGAGGAAAAAACAGCTGTCGCAGCGACGAAAGCTTCCTCCGAGCCGGAAGTCGGCGTAAAAATTTCGTCCTCGAACGAGACGAGTCTCGTTGAGAAATCATCGAAAAGCTTGCCGCATATAAATGATATTTTGAAAATCAACGACGAAGCTTTCGTTCAGGTTTACTTTGAGCTTGGCGAAAATTCTTATGCGGTTTGCACTCTAAATGACAATTTTATCGAACAATATCGTATGATTTACGAGACTCTGACCGAGGTTTGTCAGGCTGATGCACCGAAAAACGATAATTTCGTGCCGAAAATCGGTGATTTCGTTTGTGGCAAACGCGATGATGCCTGGCTACGCGGCTACGTGACTTCTCTCGGTCCGCCGCTGCGCTTGGCCCTCGTCGACGAAGCTAGAATATCACCGGTCGAGCGGGTCATACCGATGCCCGATGAGTACAAAAAAATCAGCTCGTTCGGCTCGATCATGAGCCTCGATGTCGCCGGCGCTAAATTCGATGTCAACGAGACCGGACAATTTCGCATAACCGATATCATCGATGATAATGACGGAAGAATCATCATCGGAGTACTCACGTCGCCGGATTATTTGAAAAATGTCACATTCAGGGTGAAAAATTGGAAACCCACTGCCGAGCAAAAAGGCATCGGTTTTGCTGAACTCAAAAACAATAGCAAGGTTCGTACGCGCTTTTTTTTTTTTTTTTTTTTTTTCTTTTTTTCTTCTTTTTTTTTTCGCTTCTCGTGAATTTGAGCTTTGAAAATGATTAATTTGATCGAGAATGCTCGAAAATTGAGATTGAATGAAAAATTTTAATTGATTTTTCGGTATGTTTGTTTGCAAAAAAATTTAAGTAAATTATGCTATTTTAGTTAAGGGGAGCTACTTTGGGAGACCGAAAATTGGGTGATTATTTGGTATTTTTTTTTTTGTCAAAAAAACAACGGAAATTTCCCAAACTCCGAAACAATAGCGAGATTCGAATTTTTTTTTTATTTCTTTTTTTGCTTCTCATGAATTTAAACTTTGAAAATGTTTAAGGATTTATCGGACGTTACCTTCCCGATCAAAAGTAACTTTCGTCGACGGTATTGCATACTTTATGATGAGATAATAATCGGAAAAAATTCAACCGCAATAAAGACGACGAGAAGATCAATTTTGAATAATAATAATGCCAAAAAGTTGTCAATAAATTGTTTAAACGAAACATTGCTTAACAAATTGTTGGGTAAAGTTTTATTTTGAAACGTGAAATGAATTCGTTGATTTTTCTGACTGAACATGAATTTTTTAAAAAAATTTTCTTATTATTTTGAAATTTTGGTTTTTGAAAATTTTTTAATTTTGAAAAATGAAGGAAAAATCGTGAATTTTGGATATGCTTTCGTGAAAACGTTGTATATTACAATTAAGAAGTTTCCAGGGCATTGAACGAATAGTTTCGTAAATTAGAACCTTTTACAAATTTCTGAAAACCGGAATTTCAAAATGATGAGAAAATTTTAAAAAAATTTACGTGTAGTCAGAAAAATCAACGATCTAATTTCACATGACAAAAAAAACATTCCCTAAAAATTTGTCGAACAATGTTTTGTTTAAACAATTAATTGATAACTTTTAGGCATTATTGTTATTAAAAAGTAATCTTCTTATCGTCTTTATTGTGGTTGAATTTTTACCGATTTTTATCTTATCATGAAGTATGCAATATTGACGACGAAAGTCACTTTTGGTTGGGAAGGTACGTCCGATACATCCTTAATTTATCGAGAATGGACAAAAATTGAGATTGAATGACAAATTTTAATAATAGGTTCATGATTTTTCGGTATGTTTGTTTAGAAAAAAAAGTAAAGTAAATTATGCTATTATAGTTGAAGGGAGAAACTACTTTGGGAGATCGAAAATTAGGACATTTTTGGATTTTCTTTAATGTGAAAAAAAAAAAGTAACGTAAATTTACCAAACTCTGAACAATAATTTATTCATATTTCCGTACATCTCTGGTAATTTTTTCAACTTATTTCATGCATTAAGGATGTATTATCCGTACAATCCCAGTCCAAAAAAAGTTTTGGTGAGAATTTCAATGACTTTTGATTTTTAATTTATGTTTTTTAGAATTTTGAAAAACTGTATTTATAAAAGTATTGGTTCGATGATCCGGATACTTTTTGAGCGTAATAACGAACCTTTGCACGAAAACGTATCCAAAGTTTACCGATTTTCATGCAGTTTTCAAAATTTAAAGTTCTCAAAAACAGAAATTAAAAAAATTATGTATAATTATATTATGCAAACGTGTTTTAATTTTGAAGATGATCGATCGTTTAGTTTTTGAGTTATTCCCGCAAATTGAGAAAACATCGTGTCGAGAAAAATACGTTTGAAGTTTCACAAACAAAAAACTCAAAGTACCCGAGCGATGATTTATATAAATACCATTTACATAAATACCGTTGGAAGAAATCCGAATACCATTTTAAAACCTTCAAGAAATATTCTTGAGATATTTTGCTAACGATTTATGAAATTTAAAAAAAATGGATTTTTCGAAGCATCCAAAGTCCCTTTAATAATAATAATAATAATAATAATAATAATAATTTTTTATTACGTCGTAGTATGAGGCGAAAAAAATAAGATTGTCTTGCTCGTCATGAAAAATCCGTACCAATTTTTTTTTTTTTTCCCCCAAAGGTTTGTATTTCCGCGTACCGCAGCGAACGCATCATGTACGTGCGCAGTCTCGATAATGAATCCCTCGAGCGAATTCAGCGTATAACTCAGAACGTCGCCAAGTGGGCTCAAAAAGGTATGTCCTTATCGAACAACGAAAAATTTTATCCTCATAAAATTAAATTGAAAAAAAAAAAAATTCTCACAAGTATCCGATCGATTTGGGGGGTGTAAAAAAAATCGTAGCTCCGAAGCTCGACGAACCACCGGTAATTGGGCAGCTGGTGATTGCAAAGTTCGCCGATGGAAATTATTATCGCGCGATCGTAACGAAAATTCTCGATGACAAGATCGGCGTTTCTTACGTCGATTATGGCAATGCCGAGCTCACGACGATCGATCAATTGAGATTGCTCTCCGACGAACTAAAAGCTGTAAGTTATCCGTATTCATTCGCACAATTTTCTCTAACTCGTACGAAATTATAAATATGAAAATTAACGTTTTTTCTT
Source organism: Rhorus exstirpatorius (assembly GCA_963564615.1). NCBI lineage: Eukaryota > Metazoa > Arthropoda > Insecta > Hymenoptera > Ichneumonidae > Rhorus > Rhorus exstirpatorius. The sequence continues at coordinate 46,992,500 of OY751314.1, read as the reverse complement.
TTTTTCTTCAATTTTTAGGAAAAATCTTGCACGTCCAAGATCGTATTGAAGAACATTAAGGACGATGTACCGCCCTCCAAGGAGGTTCATCAATATTTGGATCTTATGGTCGGCAAGGAGGAACCTTTTGTTTGCTCCTTCGAGGGAATTCCGTCCAAGGACGGCGTTATACTGACCACCACGACCGGCGAATGCCTCAACGACAAAGTTAACACATATCTAACGCCCGTTTGGCAACGCGAGGATCCATCCAAAAGTAAGTATATAATGTGAAAATTAAATTGAAAAAAAAAAAAAAAAATAGAATTATTTAATAGGTAAATTCGTATATTTCATTTAATTATCGAAATTTCGTTAAATAAACAACGACAAATTTAACACATATCTAATGCCCGTTTGGCAACGCGAGGATCCATCCAAAAGTAAGTATATAATGTGAAAATTAAATTTAAAAAAAATATATATAGAATTATTTAATAGGTAAATTCGTATATTTCATTGCATTATCGAAATTTCGTTAAATAAACAACGAAAAATTTAACACATATCTAATGCCCGTTTGGCAACGCGAGGATTCATCCAAAAGTAAGTATGTAATGTGAAAATTAAATTGAAAAAAAAAAAATAGAATTATTTAATAGGTAAATTCGTATATTTCATTTAATTATCGAAATTTCGTTAAATAAACAACGACAAATTTAACACATATCTAACGCCCGTGTGGCAGCGCGAGGATTCATCCAAAAGTAAGTATGTAATGTGAAAATTAAATTGAAAAAAAAAAAAAAAATAGAATTATTTAATAGGTAAATTCGTATATTTCATTTAATTATCGAAATTTCGTTAAATAAACAACGACAAATTTAACACATATCTAACGCCCGTGTGGCAGCGCGAGGATTCATCCAAAAGTAAGTATGTAATGTGAAAATTAAATTTAAAAAAAAAAAATAGAATTATTTAATAGGTAAATTCGTATATTTAATTTAATTATCGAAATTTCGTTAAATTTGTTTATTAATTTTTTTTGATTCGCGGCAGATTTGAATTGTTTCATGATGGACGATCTCGAGATCGCGAGTCTCGGCGATATTGGCGAAAAAGTCAGCGCTATACCACTCTTCGCAACCGATGCTCCCTTCAAGTACGTCATGGCGCCCTTTGACGCAAAACTCATAACTCACGTCTCAGGAATTATGCAGGAATCGGTAAGACTTTTTTTTTTCTTTAAATATGATAATAAAAACGATATAATTCATTTAAAAAAACAAAATAAATGCTGTTCGTTGGTAAGCGCATCACTTGAGAACAGCTGGACCGATTTGACTATTTTTTTTTTCTTTAATGTTGGTAATTGTCCGAATAAGGTTTTTAGGGAAAGAAAAATTGGAAAATTTGACCGGAAAATTGGAAAATTCGGGAAAAACTGAAAGTGCTTTTTTTTCTATGAGATTTTTGTATGACAAGATCGTAACTGACGATTCGAATCATGGATATGCGTAATTCTTTTTTTTGTTTTGTTCGTTGCGGTCCTGGAAAAGTTTTCAGGGGAAAAAAAAACAAAATTCGGGACAGTTACAAAGGAAAGTCGGAAAATTCGGACAAACTGCAAAAAATTATCATTTTTGTATGCACTCTCGATCATAACTGACGATAGGAACGACATATTTGGTTGATTCTTTTTTTTTTTTTTTTATTTTTATTTTTTATGCTCCCGGGATGGAAATAACTCAATTGAATGTTTTAAATTGAAAAAAAAATCTGGAACAACGCATTCCAGTCTTGATTAAAATAAAATTACACTTTTTTTTACTTTTTTGTTGTTTTGCGATCCGTCCAACAAATGTAGTTTATTTTATTTCTATTCAAATGTATTTCGCTACGTGCGCAAATATTGTGAATCAAGCCAATCGGGTTACGTAGTGACGAAAAAAAATTGATTCATTCGTTTATTTTCAGTTGAATTTTAATTCTGTTGTAAGTTCATCGCAATCGTTTCATGAATTATGTTTCGTCGTTTTATCTCAAACAAATTTACGGATTTACCTACGAAATACGGTGAGCTTTGAAGTTGAAAAAAAAATTGAATATCCATGGCCACAATCGTTAATAGATCAATAATCACTCAGAAATACGTTTTTTTTCTCTCATTTTTACGTTATTTACACATTTCCAATAGCTTTTCACAAATTCACAAAACGATAACGAACAAATTTAATGAAATTTTGACAGGAAAACGTCTGTCGGGTCAGCTGGTTATTTAATAAAATAATAATAATGCTTAATTATAATTTTAAAAATATTGTTTCGTGAATATTTTCCAAAATTTTTCCCATCAAATTTACAGCAATCACAAATAAAATATATTGCGATCCATTCCACCAATTATCAACCAATGTTCGGGCTCTAAAAATTTCATTTGCCTCAAAATTTTTCCTCGCACTTTGCGCACCAAGATTGGTAAATTCGCCAATATTTAGCCCAATGGCACGTGTGCTGTTCACGAGGAATGCGATATCCAATTTTAAGGACAAAATTTGCGAATTTTCATCGTATCTTTAGCAACGCAATAAAAATGTGAAAAAAATACATTTCTTGGGTGAAAAACTCTCAACTTTTCGAATCAAATTTTTATTTTTCCATTGTAGATTTATTTGATATCCACCTTAAACATGTTTTTTTTTTTTTTTTTTTTTTTTTTTACGAAAAACCCTTTCAATTTTTTTTTTATCTCAGAGCTGAGATTTTTTCATTAAGAAACTCAAATTTTCAGAATGAGACAGCCGCACGGTCTCGCGTGAGCGATCCTGTAAATATAATGATTAGTTCATATAGCGCGAAGTTCATGCCCAAAAAAACAAATTTCTTACAACATTAGCTTGATCCTTGGTAGATTTATACGCAGTCCCGTAAATTTCAAGATTTTCATAAAATTCCCTATGATCATTTACGATTTCCGTTTTCTTTTTCTCGCTATTGATTTCTTTATTTCATGGGGGAAAAAAAAAAAAAAAAAAAAAAATGAAATAAATTTTAGCTAAACAAGTACTGCGAATCAACGAAGGACCATTACATCCCGAGAGCGGACGAGCTCTGTTTGGCCACTTGGGAGGGCGGTTGGTATCGGGGAGCTTGTATAAACCGCAGCGCGACACCTACTCAAGCGCTGATTTATTTCCTTGACTTTGGAAACGAGGGTATCGTCGATCATACGAATATCCGACAAATGACCCAGGACTTTATGTCTCCTGCCGCGCTAGGCGTTTCCTGTCTCGTTAAGAGTACGTAAAAAAAAAAAAAAAAAAAAAAAAAACATTTCCTTTATTTCCCGAAATTCCATCTGCTCATGGAAATTATTCCAGATCTTGGGATAAACTTGGTGAATGGCAAAGTACCGGAGAACGTGAAACGAAGAACGGACGAGCTGATACGTTTGCACGAGCCCATCGACGTGAAAATCGTGAAAAAAGCTTCGCAAGACGACGAAATTCAACTTGCCGGAGATTACGAGATCGAGTTACCATCCGTTCGAGAGAAGCTCATCGCTGAGGGTCTGGTTAAGCCGTAAGATTAAAATTAAAAAACAAAAAAACAAAAAAACAATTATTAAGCGATAAATTTATCAGAGTTTGGCATAATTTTATTTTTCTTTTTTTAAGCTATAAGCGGTGACGAAACAAAAAAAAAACCATAAACCGAAATCTTTGACGGTTTCGTTATTGTTTTTAAGGAAATTTTGATTTCAAGTTTCGAAAATTTCCAACAAAAGAATCCTCGTGTCCCGCGATATGACGTGATATTTTTTTTTTTTTTCCTAAAAATATTTGCTAGAGGGTATATAAGTATGACAAACCGATGCGAGTGCAAAAAGTTCCTCTTTTTTTTTGTAGATTTATAAAGAAAGGAGAATTTTATTTTTGTAGACTGTTTGGATACATGAGATTTTTTATTTTAACGAGCAAAATGCGGAAGAGTTTCGAAGCTCTATTATTGACATATTGTATAAGAGTACAAATATGTATAAATGTATGAGAAAAAAAAAACAAAGATACAAGAAGCCGAGGACTCGTCATTGAATAATAAAGATCGAACAGCGATTCTCAATTTCGAGATCTCCGCTGGCATTCCAAGATACGTTTTCGATACAAATTTTTTCAAACAAATCCTTCCGCATTCCAAAAAAATTTCCCTGCATCGATGCTAATAAAAAGATTCGCAGAAGAATTTTTCCATTGTACATTTTTGGCAAAAGTTATGAAAATCATGGTTCGGCATATGAAAAACCGGGAAAACTCGTGGAATTTATTTCCTCCTGGAATAGCCAGGAAATTTAGAAAATTCTCTGGAATTTTTCCAGAATTTACTATTTGCCAGAATTACGAAAAGTGCAATCAACCGAAAAGTATAAAAACAAATATTTTTGTATATTTTTAGCATTTATATTACTCTTTATTATATACGAAAAAAGTTACGTCAGTGCCGAACAATGAAAATTTCAAATTATGTTGAAATTTGCAGCTTTGGAATGCAACGAAAATAGATTTTTTAAATAAAATAAAAATAATTTTCAGTAAAGTCAACGCTTTACTGTCATATTTAGGCCCCAGGTCGCGAAAAAAAAACCGAAAAAAAGCTTCAAACGATTTTCGACTTCAAAACAATACTGGAAATGGTTTATTTTTTTTTTTTTAACCTATTTTCGTTGCATTCCAACGATGAAAATTTCAAAAACTAAAAACTAGTAGTAAGTTTTATTTGCATCGCCTTTTCGGTTTTTTACAACACTCTTATGCACTATTACATCACTCTTACATTCTAACTTATGTCTATCCTCATTTTCTATTATTCCGTTGCGTTCCTCTCAACATTCTCGCTTTCCCTTACTGACTCTTCTTTTTTCTTACTCTTTCTATTTCCCTAAAGAATTTACACATCAATACATATATTTCCCCTCACAGCATCCCTATTAATTTGTCTTCTACTCCCCTCTCTTCGCTTTCCTCCTTCACCCACTTCTCTATATTATATTCTTTGGCTTCCTTAGATGTTACTTCTCTTCCTTTTTCACACATAATCAGATGCTCCAATGTTTCTCTTTCTTGTCTGCATATCCTACACGTTCACTCCACTTCCCCCTTTTTTCAATCTCTGCTTTTATTTCCACACCTTATTCTGGCACAAGTTTTCTTGTCCTTTCCATTAATATTTTTCGCCGCCCAATACTTCCACGGTTTCTCGTCATTCTCTATTATATATTTATATAAACTATTATACGTCGATTTTTAAATTTGTTCTCTCTCTCTCTCTCTATTGTCTTTCTTTTTAGGTTTTCCAATCCCTTGCCTATCAGCTTCTCCATTATTTTTATTTCTTTCCTCTCTTTTATCGCATCTATTAGTTCCTCCATTCCTAATTTCCTTGATACTCTTGTAAAGTCTTTTCCCCGCTTCGAGGGCTTTTTGTTCGAAATTCCTCTTATTTCCTTTCTCAGACAAATATTTGGCCATCTATTATTCCCCATTTTTAATACAAATTTTATATAGCTAAGCGCTCTTTCCCTAATTATATATTCCAATGATGGTATTCCTAATTCTGTAAAAACTAAAAACTAATTTGCTCTAAAGCTACACTTTTGCCTTCTCCATTCAATTTGTCGATACACAACTACATAATTATTATTGTAGATAAGTATTTATATTTATTTTTCATTTATTGGCACCGACATAAAAATTTCCGTTTATAATAAAGAACAGGTTCGGTATTTGCTTTTAATGTATTTATTTTTTACTTTACAGTCCTTAAATTATTTTTTGTATTTCAGTTTTTTCTTTTAATTTTTTATTTTAATATTTAACATTTTCATGTATTTGAAATTCAAAAAAATTATCTTATCTAGTTCAATATTTTCCAATATCAGGATCGAATTGAAAATTCCCTCAATGTTTTTTCAAGCGGGTTAAAAGTGTTTTGTTTTTTTTTTTTTTTTCCACAAAAACGATTCATTGCTATTTTTATGTATACAATCCGTCCCGTATAGTTTGTAAACATGCTCGTGTATCCATGCACGCGTTCTTTATTTGACCCTAATCTCCCTGGAATATTTGAAAAACCTGGAAAAGTCGGGGAATTTCTGAGTCAATAATGAGTAACAATCATGAAAATAGAAAACAAAATTTTGAGCAAAACTACATTCGAAATCCAACCATTCTTACCGACTGAGTCTCTACTTGCCGCGCTCAACAAAGATCGGTAAGTAAAACTTCAATTTTTTTCTGAATTTTGGCTAAAATGAAAAAAAAAAAAAAACTGCATTATACCGGATCGACAATCGCCCATAAAATATTGTTGGAGAAAAACATTTCTAAAATTGCGAGCATGTCGCATACTCGTGAAATTATAAATTTTTTGTTTACCAACAAAACATTTTCGGGGATGTAATCGATAAAGATGTTGCAGAGTGTCTCTCCCCGCGCGCGTGCGAAAATTAGGGGAATTCCCTCAGCAGCTGTGCATATGATGAATTTTTCAGCCTATCCCCGTTGACCCTCCTCGTCAGAGTAAATTCTAACCTCAAAATCGCAAAGTTTCTCGGAGCATCTCTCATGACAGCTCATCGATATCCCGATAGATGTGCAATAATTTTTAAGATTATTATTGCACGAATTCGACGATTCTCATGAAAAAAATTTCACGATAATAAGAACGGTAACGATCGGTCGAGAAACAAAAAAAAAGGCAAAAAAAAAAAAACAATGAACGCTCAAATAAGACAACCTTACGAGGGCCTACTGCACAAATACACAAATGCGATGAAGGGCTGGCAATATCGATGGTTCATTCTTAGTCCGGAAACCGGCGAGTTGCACTATTTTCTCAGCGAATCGGAGAAAAATCAGAGGCCAAGATGTTCCATATATCTCGCCGGTGCTGTTATAGCACCGAGCGACGAAGACTCGAATACATTCGTCGTCAACTCGGCCACAGGTATGTAAATATTATTTATTACGATTATAAATTAATCATTAATTTCTCTGATCGATCAAACAATATAATTTTATTATCGTATCCTGACTTTATTTTTTTTTTCACTCTCCGGTCGAAGCTCTAAATAGAGCTCGTTACTTACTCTCGCTAAGGTACCCCTCGTCATGAAAATTTAGTTGAAAAATAACCTTTCGTTCATTTTATCGATCTGGATACTTTTGAAAATGCAACATTCAAAAATATTAGGAACAGAAAACAAAGTGCCCTGTTCGTTGATGATTTTTATCGCGCTGCGAGGTAAAATTTTCTTAGCAATAATTTTACTTATGAAAAAACGTCAATTTTAGTCATTTATCAAGATATCAAAATAAAAATTGGGAAAATTAAGGAATATTTTTGAGAGAGAAGAAAGTTTGCCGTTCTAGAATTAATCGATGTTTTATACGATGAAATTACGATTATAATCATTTTACCAATAAATAAAGTCAATTCTGGTTGATATTAACGATCTACCGAGAGAAACATTTACAGGGATTTTCCATTTTTCTGTTGAAAGATCTGAATTCAAGATTGTTCATTTTTTACCGAGCTCTACGCTAATTATCCCTACTGCGATTTAGATATTTCGACGTATTTGCTGCAAAAAGGACACTTTATAATATCTGAAATTTATTCATTTTTCATTTCTGATTTGCTCGTGTAACGTTTACAAAAATTCTTTTCGCCAAACATTGATAAACGAATCAAAATCGAGATCGGTCCTAGGCTGTGTTCTTAATGTATAATTTGCTAATAGATTCAACCAAATTATCTCAATTTAAGAAGACGATGACATTTTTGCTCAATTTTTTTCTTACAACAATCCACACGGTTCATTAACTTTCTATTTTACTCAATTTTCAATTATTTTCTCAAAATTCACGAATATAAATTATCGATAACCACAATCGGTTGAAATTTGAAACCTCGCTTGCAACAAAAGTGAATAAACCGAGGGGGAAATAACTCGTTCATGAATTAATTATCTGAATTAACAGAAAATTATCTGAATTAATGAGAATTAACCGAATTACCGGAGAATTAATAGTAAATTAATTGAATTAATGAGAATTAACAGAAAGATAATTTGAAATGATTTTAATTCGTGCCGGAATGATCATTTTAGCGCGCAATAATTGTGCCCTTTTATTCCTATTTCGAAACGACCAAAAATCTCAGACCAGAATATCGAGATTTAAATTTACTTTTAACATTATTTTTAACATTAAAATAAACTCGAACTGGCGCGAGGGATAAGGGAAAATTAGGTTGAAGAGATCAAAAATAGTCTGAAATGAAAAAATTAAATTGAATCGAATTCATTAATTTGGATTTAAAGAAAATTCAGAAAAAAAATCGATGGAATTTTCAGGTATCAGCGTGAATTGGGGGTAATTTATCGAGAATTATTTGGAAAAAAATAATCGAATTGAATTTTTCAAAATACGCCGAATTAAATGAATTAATTCAAATTAACAGAAAAAAAAAACAAAAAGAAATTAATTAAAATATTCAGATATTTACTTGAATTAAAGTGAATTATCGATAATTGATGACAAAACTATTTTGAATTAATTGAATTTAAAGAATTAAGTTGAATTAATCTTAATTGAAAGAATTAATCTGAATTAAAAGAATTATATTGAATTAAAAGAATTATATTGAATTAAAAGAATTATATTGAATTAAATGAATTATTCTGAATTATTTAACAACCTTCGGAATTAATGTGTCACTCAAATCTTGAGTTATTTCCCCTTTGGAATAAACTATGCACTAAAAACTCTACAGTAGAGCATATTCAGAAAATCGAATCAACGTATTAAAAATCAAATATGGATCTACGGATTAATTTTTTTTTTTTTGAGAAAATTGAATCAAATCCAGTTTTTCCGGAAATTGAGATAAATCATCGTGCCTATCTGATGATAAATTACCATATTCGTTTCTTCGATCATATCTCAAAAAAAAAAAAAAAGAAAAAAAACGATAAAACTCCAGAAATTTATTTTTAAAAATTTTTTGGACATTTTTTTTTTTTTTTAATTTTCCCTCATCAGGCGATATGATAAAGCTGAGAGCTACGGACGCGAGAGCCCGCCAGGAATGGGTTGACAAGCTCAGAGCGGTCACGGAAATGTACACGAGAGCGATAGCGAGTAGTCATCCGCCTTTGCCACCTCGGGATCATTCGACGAATCCAAACAGGACACCCGTAGCGAAAATCGAGGTTCTCGATGCTTTCGCAAATTGTCGAGAGCAGCTCAACAAAGTGGAGAAACAAAATCACGTTTTGGCGCAGACGATAGAAAATTCCAGCGCTCATCTCGATCCCGATCTACTGATTTTGAAAGCAACCGCTCACGCGACTCTGCTAACGCTTAATCAGTGCCTGAACATTTTGTATCAATAATTTTTCGTCCCCAAAGACTTCCAAGAAAAAAAAAAAAAAACGCGACCGTACGAAAAATCGTGATCTTTCGAACGGGGCGATAGCCTCGAGATTCAAATCGCATTTACGAATTAATCGTTATTATTATTGTTATTATTATTATTATTATTATTATTATTATTATTTTTAACGAGGTACAATCATTTTTGACGATCCTCAGTCTTTCGACGCGCTTGTAATATATATTTGTGCTTGATCTTCCACGCTCGCGAGGGCTTTTCTTTTATTTCATTTTGTCGAATCGTTTTTTTTTTTTTTTTTTCGAATGAAATTCGACGCTGATCTCTCGTTTTGCGAAGTTTTCGTCGAATCTCGCGCGGCTTTGAAACAAAATGATTGAAAAAAAAAAAAAAAATAGCATATATTATTTCAGAGATCTGTTTTGATCTGCGCTCATGCGCGGCTTCCCCGAGTTATCATTTATCGAAAAAGCGAAGACTCGATTGCAGTGTTGGGCACTTACTAATTACTTTGTGTAATTAATTACATCGAAATTACTAATTACATTGGTAATTTGTAATTAAGAGGGAAAAAAATAATAATTACATTTTAAATTTGTAATTAGAAAACAAAAAAAAACTTACTAATTACAATTGCAATTTGTAATTAGAAAAATTTCAATTACAAATTACGAATGTAATTAATATCGATTTTTCTTCTGATTGCAAATTAAAAATGTAATTAATATCGCTTATTCTTCTAATTACAAATTACGAATGTAATTGGTATCGATTTTTCTTCTGGTTATAAATTACAAATGTAATTAGAATCGGTTTTTTATTTAATTACAAGCTACAAATGTAATTAAGAGTCGGTTTTTCTTCTAATTACAAATTATAAAAGTAAGTGGCTTGAAAATATGGATTCGAGCCATCTTTCGCAATATTTGGTGTAAAATTGTGAACGTGGATTATCAATGAAAAAATTCATTCTCAAAAATGCGTACAAACGAGCACGCCGATCATAAAAAGGCGTCTCCGCGCGAAATTCGATAAAATTATTACATTTGTGGTTTGTAAATAGAAAAAAAAAAGATTCCAATGAAATTTTTAATTTTTAATTAGAAGAAAAAATATGCTAATCAAATCGATACTAATTACATTTTTAATTTGTAATTGGAAGAAAAATCGATTCCAATTACGTTTGTAATTTGTAATTATAAGAAAATTCGATTCTAATTACATTCGTAATTTGTAATTAGAAGAATAACCGATACTAATTACATTCATAATTTTTAATTAGAAGAAAATTCGATACTAATTACCATCGAAATTTGTAATTAGAAGAAATTACGATTCTAATTACATTTGTAATTTGCAATTATAAAAAAAAATTGATACTAATTACATTCGTAACTTGTGATTGAAATTTTTCTAATTACAAATTACAGTTGTAATTAGTATTTTTTATTCTTCTAATTACAAATAGAATTTGTAATTTGTAATTAGAATATAATTAATTAAAAAAACGCACAACACTGCTCGATTGTCATACTTGAATTTTTATTCATCAGTGACTTTTAAGTCACATTTATTTGGCTTTTCGTAGATTTTCAATCGCGCTTTTTTTTTTTGTTTTTTTACAATATTTACACGGATGTTGCATAGTCCAGGCTGGAGAAACATGTTAAAAATGACGATACTGCATTCGCGGATATCATGGCCGTTTAATCGTTCGAATTTATTTGATGAGATTATAAAATGATATTTCGTAACTTTCAGAGCGAAAACGTAATTTTATTCGTCATTCGGCGAGTACTAAACTAAAAGTAATTGAGAAAAAAGAAACAAACGTTTTCAAAAATTAACATTAATTCTTCGATATAGTTGCCACATTTGGGTAAAGTTGATCTATCAATTTTTCGGAGGACTAGTTCTGTAATTATTAAACGATCAAGATTTGTAAATAATGGGAGAAGTATCGAACGAATGAAAATGATATATTAAAAAAATAAAATTAAAAAAAAGGCCAGTAAGTACAATTCGTAGGATAGAAAAATGAATTTTCAGTATATTTTGGTTGACGAACAATTTTTCAAAAATATCTCATTAATTTGAATTCGATAAATATGCGAATATGCAATCTCAACACTCGTGACCAAAAAGTATCATTGAAATCTAAGAACAAAAAAAAATCAAATTCAATTTATCAAAAAAGTCTTTCTCAAAAAAAAAAAAACAGTTTCTATCAGCTCTATCAACTATTTTGACTCGTTTTTTTTAATATCTCAAATATCATCAATATGTTTCTTCATTGGCCGAGATAAAGGCAATCATGAATAAAACTGCTTAGGTAGAAATAAAATGATGTCAAAAAATGAGAATTTTAGGTTGAGTGGAAGATCCGCCGCATTTGGTTTTTCATTTTTTTCCCATTTTTATCGAATTTATGAAGATTAATTGCTGGTAAAGCTTTTTTTTGCGCTCACAGCTGCCAGAGAATCAGTTTTCTTAAGTAAAAGATGCTCTTAGAATTTTGTCATTCTAATTCATGTTTAAATTGGGTCCCAAACGGATTTTCACTTTATTATTTCACTATTTTTCAAAACTATCGTTCGCAATAAGTGAAAAAAACCGTTTGTGTTATGAGTATCACTCGAAAAATTGAATAGAATCTCAAATAAACTTCTGTTAAGGAGGTACGATCACTTCTGTGGGGGTGGAATAAGCGGAAAAGTAGGCGCGATTGAGCGCGGCGCGGCGAGGGGCACGCATGAAACAAGAGAGAGTCGGAGTTCTGACAATTTTCAACCGGAAAATTGAAACTTTTTTTGTGATTTAGTGCTTGAATTACACGTTGAAGAGTAATTTTTCAATTTTTTTACAATATCTGTTATATCTGATCTGTCAAATTTCAGTTTTTCCAACGGGTGTAGTTGGATACGTGAGCGGTAAAACCGTGATCACCGCATTTCCGGTTGATCGTCTTCATAAGATGACGTGCTTTAGTAACTCAAACGGCTCGACTTTGCAATTTTATCACGAAAAAAACTAAACTGTCGATATAGCTCAAATTTTGGCAATAGGAGCATAAAGTATTCGTCAAAAACATATAAAAATTTCAAGTCCGAAAGTTGGATTCGTAGCAATGATCGTACGTCCTTGAAAAATGAACTTTGTAGCTGAAGTTACTTTGCTTTGATTTTTTTCCGAGTGCCCGTCACGTCGCAACAGCTGCCTTTCGTTATAGCCAACTTGTCAACTGTTGCAACAATGAAATTAAATGAAAAATGATTCATGCCATCGAAGAACGAGAAGGTGCACGGATAGTCCAAACGCGAGTTGTAGTCAAAGAGGCTGATTGTGAGACAGTGCTTGATAAAGATGTGAATGATTTCATCACTAAAAAATCACTGTTTTTGTTTAATCAGTATAATTTCCCTGCTAACACAGAAAAAACGTCTTTTTTGAATGGTCGAAAAAAACGTCTTGAAAACGTCTTTTAAGGGAGCTTTCCAGTGTGACAGCCCGAAAAATCGCTGTTTTTCGCGATTTTTTTTTTTAAAGAAAAAATAATCTAATCGGTCTGGTTTTTTTTTTTAATATTAATTGGGTATTGAAGAATACAAAACAATTTTTTAAAGATCGATTTATTTATTAATTAATATCTATAAAAATGATGAAACAATTGTTGCAGAAAATGCACTTGGATGTGGTGTCCACGTTGGGGGTCACAATTTTGATCTGAAACAAAAAACACAAAAAGATTATTGATCGGTATATAATTGGCTTTCGTGCTATGGAGGCTTTTTTTTTTTTTTTTTTTTTTGCAAAAATGCCGCCGGTTTGAACAAAAAGTATCGATTTTAGCATTTTTTTGGCAGTTTTTTTTACAAAAAAATAGGAAGATGTCAAAAAAAAAAAAAAAAGCTTCCATAGCACGATAAACAATGACGTTAAGAATATTGTGTAAAAAATTCAACTCGATAGCTTTAAAACTCTGCCCTCCAGGTTGGACACCGTTTTAAAAAATGCTGTTTCGAGAAAAACGCGTTCAAAGTTTCAAGTGAGGAAATTTTAGGTAAATCGTTTACTTACGGTCAATCAGCAATGCCAGGTCCATACAATATCCCTTCTGCTTCTTCGAAAAGATCGTGCTCAATATTCGATAAAGCAAAAAAAAAAATCGATTTTTTGAAAATTTCACACTGGAAAGCTCCCTTAAACGTTATTTTGGCCGCAATTTTTTTTCCAAAAAAGTTTACAGAAGCTGACAGAAATGTGTTAAACCCGCTGTAAACTTTTTGGGAAGAAAAATTGCGGCCAAAATAACGTTTAAAAGACGTTTTTTTCGACCATTCAAAAGAGACGTTTTTGCGTGTTTTTTTAAACGTCTTAACAACGTTTTTATAACGTTCTGTGTTAGCAGGGTTGCCTTATGATTTTATTATTATATAACGTTCTGTGTTAGCAGGGTTGCCTTATGATTTTATTGACGCAAGTCCGGAATCATGAAAAACAGAGGTATCTTATATCAAATGTATGAAAATTTTACAAGGCTTGAGAGTAGTTAACTATACTGCTGAAAGGGCAGTTTCTTTGACCCAGGATTTTAATTTATTATTGACAATAGACGAAGATCATAGGCAATATCTTTTATACACCTCAGGGAAATAAACCGTGGTTTTTTGCCCTGCTCCAGCAGGGAAAACCACTTTATGTCCCTTCGTGTATAAAATATCGTATTCACTACAGGGCAAAAAGTTTTTTTTTGACGAATGCGAGGGTGTATCCCGAGGCGAAGCCTCAAAAAAAACTTTTTGCCCTGTTGTGAATAATATACTATTGTAAGTTGTCAAATTTCATCTTGAGCAGTATTCCGCTTGTCAAAAGCAAGAGCTAGCATCGCTATTGCCAAAAAAACGCCACTGAATAAAAAAATTAATTTAATTCTAAAAATAAAATTTGACTAATATCATATTTTTGTGTTTTGATTGATTAATAATCAGAAAAATTCGTTAGACGCCCCTATTGAAAATCTACCGAAGAGTTAAAATTCTAAGAGCATCTTATTTAAGACACAAACTGATGATCCTCTGGCAGTTGTGAGCGCAAAAACAAAATTTTTTACCAGCAATTGGGAAATTTTTTTTTATTTCAAAATCTAGTAGTTTAGGAAAAAATATTTAGTGCCTATTTTTTATTTTTTTATTTGAATCAAAATTGCCGTTAAATTTAAAAATATAACATTATGACGTCACACATGTTACGCTATATCTATATATATCAAAATCCGTGAAATTAAATTGCCTATAACAGGTGCATCTGTCATTTTTAACGAAAAATAAACAAATACGTCCTCATTATTTTTACTTACTCTACATTATGCGCCCCAATGATTGAAAAAAAAATTTCATCCATACTCTTAATTGTTCATCATAAATTCGATAAAAAGGGGGAAAAAAATGAAAAATCAAATGCGGTGGATCTTCGACTCTACCCAAAATTTTCATCGTTTGACATAAATTTTTTTTTTCTACCTAAACTAACTATTTCAGATGTGTGGCGCGTAGGAAAATCGAATTTTTTTTTCCATGCATTCGAATCCTTATCAAGAACAATTTATCTGACATATCCCCCATGATTTGTAAAATATACAGGAAAACTATTTTAAACTTTTATTTTTCATTCGACGCAATAATTTGCAGCTGTATAGTTGTCACGTAACGAGTAAAGAAGAAAAAAAAAAAGAAAACATGTAAAAAAGGCGGCGTATTATATTGTATTTTAGTAAATCGTGATTCTCAAAATGAATCACGTATGTACATAGAATTATGTAGTACATAAAGAATAAAAGAAGTTGGTGAAAGTTTCATTTCTTTCTTTTTTTTTTTTGCAAATTTTTTCAACAACAAATGGGAATCGTGTAATAATAGTCGAGAGATTTTTTTTTCCATGCAGTATCAATGCCAAGTGCATGCTGAGAGAGGCAGAGAGAGAGAGAGAGAGAGAGAAAATAATTATATGGGTGAAGGTGAGCAACTTTTACCTCGTCGAGCTGGTCCATCAACAGCAAAATCCTTCTCTCGTATATACAGTTTGCACTCTCGTGAGCTATAATCGCCTTAAATCATTCGCCGAGTGCTGATCGACCAAGACCTCACAGCCAGGGTGAGATAACGATTTAAAAAAAAAAAAAATCAATCATATTCATACAAAAAAAAATGGAAAAAAGAAGAAAAAAAGGACATAAAGTCATTAGTCTTTCTTTATTAAATAAAAAAAAAAAAAAAAAAAAAACTATCAATTACACATTGATTTATGGAAGAGTTTCGACGATAAGAAGAAAAGAAAAAGCCAGCTGTGCATCTCGGGATATTGGAGTTTAATTTACGAGGCCAACCGGGTAAACAAAATTCACCTTGCGGGTATATACATAATGCCGAATAAACCGAGGGACATTTGCGTACACGAAACTCACTTGCGTCTCAACGAAAATATAAAAGAATTAAAAATTCTCAGTCTTACGTTCGATCTCAATGAAACAAGAGTCGACGAGATAATCATATCATTCTCATTTTTTTTTCTTGTCTTCCTCGTGTGTCTCGTTGGAGAATTTGTTTTTCTTTTAATATTGTTTCAATGATAATTACCGTCGTGCGTTATGTGAGAAAACATGTTTTCTCGTAGATCGAGATTGCTCACGGAAGCAGCCGGAGTCAGGGTCGTGATGACCGAACCGGAAGTCAATCGTGATGTTTTGATAATAACTCAGCCTTGCAGAATATTGATCGTATTGAGAATCGAGAACGGAGACGAAAATGCGGATGGCAAGAAATTTTGGGGCTTTCATTTGTCGAGATCAAAGTGGGATCCTTATCCGTGGGTCGGCTACGTCGAGGCGGGAAGCATCGCCGATCTTGCCGGACTCCGGTATGTTTTTTGCATGTGCATTGAAGATAAAACGTAAAAAAAATTAAAAAAAAAATTGATTCATGGAAGAAAAAATATTTTTTTCTCTGCAAATTATTTATTTTCTTCGGTTAGCTTTTTTTTTGTTTGTATTACTTTGGTTATATAATATTTACAAATATTATGCAGGTATACGAAGGTGCCATTCATAAAATAACACAGATAGAACGGATTATATATAATTCAATCGAAAATATGAATTATTCTCCATAATTAAATTTTCCATTACCATTTTAATAAATTTTTCATTACCAAAGACCAATGTCTTTGAATTATGCGGAAAAAAAATGTGAGTGATACAAAAAAAAACGTCCAGTGTAATTAATGTAATTATGTAATAAATGTAATTAATTCGATAGAAACGAAAATTAATGACTCGCAACTGTGTTATTTTTTGGGCTACTCGCGTTAAATTATCTTTATCCCATGTTATTTTTGCTTGTTTTTTTTTTTTACATCAGAAGCACCGAAAGAAAATTCATGTATCAGAAGCAAAGATGAAGTATTTTCGGCAATGTTATTTTTTCTTCATTACATCGCGTGTAAAAATGGAATTAAGGTCGTGAGTGCCAAATAGGCGATTTTAGTGCCATAAGGTCGTATAATTTTTGGGATAACTTTTTTTCCCGTCATTTGTTGTAAAAATGATTAAAAAGCACAAATAATTGAAAATTAGGAATTTTAAAACCTAAAACCAGAAGTTTATATCCATCCTTATACGACCTTCTGCTTTTAGGTTCTTATTAAAGAACGATTAATGCTCAAAGGACGTATCCGTCCAAGATACGACTTGCTGGTTTTAGGTTTTCCTTCTTTTTTTGTAGAATTTACGGCGTATAAGACCTTCTGGTTTTAAGTTTCCTTTTTTTTTAAGATTTTCCGAAACTTAGGACCTTCTGGTTTTAAGTTTTCGTTTTTTTTTTTTAATTTTCAGGTGTTTACGATCTTCTGGTTTTAGGTTTCTTTTATTTTTCAATTTTCAGGCGCTTACTACCTTCTGGTTTTAAGTTTTGTTTTTTTTTTAAGATTTTCCGAAACTTAGGACCTTCTGGTTTTAAGTTTTCGTTTTTTTTTTTTTTAATTTTCAGGTGTTTACGATCTTCTAGTTTTAGGTTTCTTTTATTTTTCAATTTTCAGGTACTTACGACCTTCTGGTATTAAGTTTTTTGTTTAATTCTCATTTTTCCTGGTAAAAATCGTTCATGTATCGTCACAAGTTGCCGATAAGAAATTTCATTTTTTGATATCTTTGTAGTTTAAATTATGCGCTTTTTTTTTAGTGATTCCTGAGAAAAAATGAACCATTTTATGATTCGTATCAAAGATTTTTCGAATCCATTATTTTGGGAAACATCGCGTGTGTGCTGCTGAAAATTTTCAAACGGAAACAATAACAATAATTTTAAAAAAATGTTTATGCGGCGCATACGACATTATTTATTTATTGTTATTTAATTTGATTATTATTTAATTGGTTATTGCGATTTTTTCTTATCTCAAAATAGAACCATAAGGTCGTATCCGCCGATCACTCATTTATATATATATATATAAATAAAATTTAATTTATTAATTTAATTTATTATATATATATATAAATATATATATATATATATACGACCTTCTGATTTTAACAATGAGAAAAAGTCGTATAACGGCACTTACGACTTTATTCCATTGGAGACGCGACATTATTCAGTGTTATTTTTTTCTTTTTGTCACGTAATCAAATAGTCCGCGTATGATTTCCCGTTTGTTTTCATTCAGAGCGGGCGATTGTTTGCTCGATATCGAAGGCACCGATCTCGTTGGTCTTCGGGTCAAGGACATTGCTTCGCTGATACAGCGAGACGTTGGAAATTGCGTGAGGCTTCAGGTTTGGCGAAGCATTGCCAAGAGCGAGCACGAAAACGATGACGGTGCAGCGCTTACCGGGCCACTTCCGGAAATCGCGAAAAAACTTGCCAAAGCCGTTTCCGGCACTGTAAGAGCACTGGAATGCCCGGTATGCCTGGAGAGCGCGACATCGCCGGTCTCGCAATGCGTACACGGGCACATATTATGCGTCGGCTGTAGAGCCAAAACTCCGCGCTGTCCGGTATGCCGAGTGAGACTTGGCCAGGGTCGCTGCCTATTGGCCGACGAGGTGCAGAGAAATATTCGCGAGGCTTTCGAGGAAACGACGGGCTACGATATCGCGACGAGCAATAATTCGTCGCTGCGCGAAAAACTATTCGGTAGAAATGGCAAAAAGTCACCGACCATCGGCAACGAATCCAATGGCAATTCACGAATATCCTCGGCCAAGGTCAGATCGTCGATAGCCAGATTACTCCTAGGTAAGAATTTTCGTAAATTTAAAAAAAAAAAAATATCAAAGATTTAACTTGCTCGTGAAGCAAATGCTGATTTTATATTGAATTAAATGTTTTTTTTTTGTCATAAATTATTAACAATAACTTTTACTCCAAAATCTTTATCGATAAATTAGCACAAAAGCGTGCAAATTAGAAAGCTATTCTTGTCAAATTCAAGAAAAAAACGACAAATTTCACAATTCCTTCTGTACAGTAGTTAGTTTGCTCCAAGTATGCCCCTAAAGGTTTTTACATTTCGCATTTTACATTTATACATCCTCCTACTCTCTTCTCTACAGTTTATATTTTTCCATTCACTTCTTTCTTCATAATATTTTCCATTTCTAAAATAAAATCACATAAACAAATTATAGGCTCTTCTTGCAGGGTTCATTTTTCTCCTTAACCCTTCGCCTGTACTTTCCCCTATCCATTCCTCCACTTGCTCTCTTGTCCTTTCCATAGCTTTGTTTTTTTTCCCCACTTTGCGCGTGATTATGTGCTCCACGGTCGCCTCTTGGAGCCCAGCAGAGTCTGCATCTCAAGTTTTTGAAACTTTTATTTTTATCTTTTCCCACTCTACGACATTTTAATCTTGCCCAAACGGAAGTTTGGGCAAGATTAAGTTTTCCCAATTTTTTTTTCCATTTCTATGTCCCTCTTCTTATCCTTGTATTCCGCACAGTACTTGGATTTAATAATTCCATTCCAGTAAATCTGGATTTCTCGGTCCGCCTTGATTCTGACTCCTCGTTTAATTATTTTTTCCAAATTCCTTGCATCGCCATTCCTTATTATTTTCCACTTTTCTTCCTCCCCCCACTTCTGCCATAGCTGCCACCAACTCTTTTCCCCATTTTTTTTTGCGTTCCTGGTCCCGATTCTTTTAATTTCTTCTTTTAATCACTTTTTTGGCCATCTTTCATCGCTCATTTTCATAACATCCTTCATATATCGTGCTGCTCTTCTCCACAAGTCTATACCAACTCCTCTACATCCGGCTTCTCTTCTCCATACGTAGTCCGGTATATTTCTTCTCAAGCCCATATAGCCATTTTT
Source organism: Rhorus exstirpatorius (assembly GCA_963564615.1). Taxonomy (NCBI): domain Eukaryota; kingdom Metazoa; phylum Arthropoda; class Insecta; order Hymenoptera; family Ichneumonidae; genus Rhorus; species Rhorus exstirpatorius. The sequence goes on along the minus strand of OY751314.1, from coordinate 46,972,698 downwards.
ATTCGCTCTCTTCCCTTCCATCCTCAAACTTCCACTCCGTAAAAAATCCAGCTCTTGACTATCGCCCTGCGTTAACAGCAATCTCCTCTTCGAGCTGCTAACTTTACCCCTTTTGAAAATTCCCCACGCATTGTTCGTTGCTTTTTTTTTATTTTCCTCTCTATCAACCGTAAGTGTTTCTCAAAAGTATATTTCCCGTTGAAAACCAAAGCCCCCCGGATACTCATATTCTTTAATCATTTCTAAATTTTCATTTTTGTACTTCCATGTTTTTTCTCTCCTGCTGTTCCCTCTCCTTTTTGAAAAGCAAAATTTTTATTCAATTTATATTAAGGAGGTTCTCCTCAGGTTAATGAGGTTAAGGAGAATCAGAAGTAAGCAAATTAAGGTGGCTCATCAGTGAATTAAAAAACCGGCGATACGAATGAAACTTCGGGAGAGTGTTATCTAAGATGCAATGTACGCTCTCTCAAAATTTCAGGGTATGTTGCCAGGCAAATTATTGCGAACGAGTAATTTAAAATTACCTATTTTAGCATGGATCTTATATGGCAGTTGATTCTATTTTCACCGGAAGTGACATGATACCTTTTGACAAAGACGAGAGTTCTTGTTCAAATTTTGAGTATTGAAAGATGAAATCGTGAACTTTCCAATGGTATTTAAAAAATTGTGTCTTGCCAGGGATTTTCCCGAGAAATTTAATCGCGAAAGTCATCGTGTGTGCAAATCTCGGATACAATATATGTCTGTCATTCTGCACGCGAGGAAACTTATGAATATCTATCTATCTATAAAATATCTATAACATATATATATATATATATATATATATATATATGTATATAAATAAATATAAAATTTATGTAATAAAATAAAATATATAAAAAATATAAAAAATAAAATATTTATATAATATAAAATTTATGAATTTCGATGATGTTTCCCGTGATATTTTATTCATAATTTATTATGAATAATATTATAAATAAAGTCTCAACTGACAAAAGTATTTAACGCTGTCAGAGCGATCAAGTAAAAAACGATAGCTGTTATAGATATATATATAGATATATATATATATATATATAACAGAAATACTTTTGTCAGTTGAGACTTTATTTATAATATTATTCATAATAAATTATGAATAAAATATCACGGGAAACGTCATCGAAATTCATAAATTTATTAGAAAATATTATGATAGGTTTTATGATTTTTTTTTCACGTCACGATTTTTGACTAGTTTTGTCACTGATGGGCCGCCTTAAGGATGTATCGGACGTACCTTCTCAACCAAAAGTGACTTTCGTCGACAATATTGCATACTCAATGATAAGATAAAAATCGGAAAAAATCCAACCACAATAAAGACGATTAGATTACTTTTTAATAATAATAGAGCCCAAAGCTTATCAATAAATTGTTTAAACAAAATATTGTTCAACAAATTTTTGGCGGAATGTGTTTTTTTTTTTTTTGTCACGTGAAACGAATTCGTTGATTTTTCTGACTGCGCGTGAATTTTTTTTCAAAATTTTCCGCCCAGGTGGATTCGACAAAGCGGCATCAGCCGAGAATCTCTCAGTGGCGAGGCTCGTCGACGAGAGTACAACGATCGACGGTCGTCCAGCCGCGTACAGAAGACTCGGCGAGCTGTGCCAGAATGATCGAACGAAATCCGCGAGTACCGGTGAATTGTCGAGTGGCAATGAAACTTCGTCGTTGCTGGATCCTCGCTATGTCGATAATCGCGTTTGCACGAGAAACTCGGGACTTTTGAGCGTACCGCAGACACCAACATGGGGCGGCTCCACCGAATCGATAAATAATTCAACGTTCGCGTGTCCATTGTCACGTTCGACGAGCTGCAAGGAATTCGTTTCGGCGAATCTCGTTCTCGAGCATCTCGCGAGATCACACGACGGTGCTCAGATACATTTTCACGGGAGAATCGCGAGGATTCCCGTGCCGCTGCCCTTCGATCGCGACTCGTCTTACGTTCTTCATCATCGAGGAGAATTATTTTTCTTTCAGGTTGAATTTTTAGTATCTCACCGTGATCGATCGCGGTATCTTTCGATTTTTTTTTTTTTTTTTTTTTTTTGCAGAAACCAAAAAAAAACATCAATAGGAATTTATTTTACGAAAAATTATTCAGTAGATCAAGGAAGATTTCCACTTTGCTGAGACCCAAAAAGAAATCTCGATTTTTCGGGAATTTTTTTTGCCAGTAAAGAGAAAAGCATTAAATACAGAATGCTGAAATTTTGGTACGTTCACTCGGGTGGTCTTTTGTTGAATACGAAAATATTTTTTTTTAAAGTTAAACAAACAAACAAAAAATAGTGTACGCAGTTCAACTGAAGTTTTTGTGCGAGTTTGGAAAATGAAAAATTTCTTATAGCCCCGAAGTCCAAATCTGCTGTGGAAAATTTTTTAGGAGGAAAATATGAAAAGTATACATGGAATGCTAAAATTTTGATATGTTAACTCGATGGGCTTTGTTGAACGCGAGAATATTTTTCTTCGTGCCTAATGAGGCCAAAAAATAATGAGTTATTTCGACCAACAGAGTAGAAACGTATCTTGAAAAAAAAAAAAAAAATAATAATAATAATAATAATATAGTTCACTCACAAATTTTTTGATCATGGCCCAGTGTACTTTATCGTCGAGTAATCCGATGTATTTTTTCCGTCTATCGTTTGGATCCAGTACGAGAACGAGAGAGCCTGGATAGCTGGCTCGGGGATGGAAAATCTCGGTGAATGGTCGATGCTTGGAAGAAATAACGATGGCACCGAGGTAAAGCTACGAAGACTCGTGGCGAGGCTCGACGATACCGCGGCACCGCTCTCCTGTCATTTGGCACCTTTGCCAAAAGCTCTGGGCATCAGTGCCGTTGTCGTCGAATTGCTGGATTCGCGACACGGCGAAGGACTCGAAGTTTAGCGATAAATGAAAGATCTTCGAACGGAATACGAACGAAATCCAATGTTCCAAATTGCATGAGAAAAAAAAAAAAAAAAAATACATAAAGCATCGAAATTCTCATTATCCGATCAACTATTATTTGTTATACCGAACGAATCTCAAGGAGGTTCTTAACCCGGAGAAAAACGATAAGAATGATTCCAAAAATTTGAGGGGAGATTTGTGCTGGTACTAAGAATACATTAAGGGAGCTTTCCAGTGTGACAGCCCGAAAAATCGCTGTTTTTCGCGATTTTTTTTTTCTTAAAGAAAAAATAATCTAATCGGTCTGGTTTTTTTTTTGTATATTAATTGGGTATTGAAGAATACAAAACAATTTTTTAAAGATCGATTTATTTATTAATTAATATCTATAAAAATGATGAAACAATTGTTGCAGAAAATGCACTTGGATGTGGTGTCCACGTTGGGGGTCACAATTTTGATCTGAAACAAAAAAACACAAAAAGATTATTGATCGGTGTATAATTGGCTTTCGTGCTATGGAGGCTTTTTTTTTTTTTTTTTTGCAAAAATGGCGCCGGTTTGAACAAAAAGTATCGATTTTAGCATTTTTTTTTGGCAGTTTTTTTTACAAAAAAATAGGAAGATGTCAAAAAAAAAAAAAAAAAAGCTTCCATAGCACGAAAGCCAATTATATACCGATCAATAATCTTTTTGTGTTTTTTGTTTCAGATCAAAATTGTGACCCCCAACGTGGACACCACATCCAAGTGCATTTTCTGCAACAATTGTTTCATCATTTTTATAGATATTAATTAATAAATAAATCGATCTTTAAAAAATTGTTTTGTATTCTTCAATACCCAATTAATATACAAAAAAAAAACCAGACCGATTAGATTATTTTTTCTTTAAACAAAAAAAATCGCGAAAAATAGCGATTTTTCGGGCTGTCACACTGGAAAGCTCCCTTAATTAAGTCTACCGCTTATACGTGGGCTCTTATGGGAGAAATGTAAACAGAATTGGGAGTATAAATGAAATTTTTTTATTTCAAAATCTGGTAGTTTGGGAAAAAATATTTAGTACGTATTTTTTATTTTTTTATTTGAATCGAAATTGCCGTTAATATAACGAATTGAAAAATATAACATTATGACGTCACACATGTTACGCTATATCTATATATATATATATATATATATATATATATATATATATCAATCAAAATCCGTGAAATTAAATTGCCTATAACAGGTGCATCTGTCATTTTTAACGAAAAATAAAAAATACGTCCTCGTTATATTTACTTACTCCACATTATGCGCCCCAATGATTGAAAAAAAAAAATTCATTCATACTCCTAATTGAGCGTGAGTAATGGCAAATTAATAATATGAAAACGTATATTTGGTGAAAAAAATGCCGAATTATAAGAACCTCCTTGAGATGAGACAGAAATTTTGTTGTTTCTCTCGAAATTTCATTGAAAATTTGGATTTTTTTCACATCTCCGTTGAAAATTGGCGTTGTTTGATTGATCGTAACGAAAACATTTATTCAAATATAACAACTTTTGAGAGCATCTTTCGATCCTCATTCTCTCATGCATGTGTCCACTGGTATTATTCGTTAACTGGTACTTAAAAAATTTTTTTTTTTTTTTTATGATCTACGATATATCAAAGGCACTCTCATACATTGAGCAAGGGTGTACGATATAATATAAAAATTAATAAAATTAAGTCACGTAAGGCCAATGCCTTGGATTTTTAATCGAGTTTTATACTAAAATCGAGGTTTTATAGTAAATTAAAAAAAAAAAAAAAAAAAAACACACATTCAAGGCTAATACAGAAAAGGAAAAACAAATTGATTGTCGTCATAAACGAAAATTTCATATATCCCCCAAGGGGTTCTCGTGTTTCATCGCTCTGATATTATGATCACTACTGAGATGAACGACTAACATCGAGCTGGCGGTATTGCAAAAAAAAAAAAAAACAGAATAACAATTCGAGGAAATTATTGCTTTGATTTTGGCAAGTGTCGAAATTTAAAAAAAAAAATAAAAAAAAACGAAAATTTTTACACGCTTTCGTGACCCAGCCGGGATTAACAACGCTGTATCGATCTTCAGACGTTGAAATGCATTCGTCATTGGATGAAAATCATTTAAAAATACCATTGTCGAGACGTATTTTGTAATAAACAATTTTCTGGAACAATGTGATATAAAAATTGAAAAAATGCCGGCAAATTTGGGAAAAAAAAAATTATCAATCATTTTGATAACAAAATAACGATAAAGAAAAAACTTGCAAACATCCAAATCGGCATCGTTGCCTAAATAAAAAATAAAAAAAAGACTTGCTTAAAACTCAAGCAAATATGATGAACTTATGAAATTTAATTTTCAACATATCGGATACGTTGTTTGAATTTTTTTTAAATCAGTATGAATGAGTTTTGAAAACGTGCGATAAATTTCATTTCTTTCTTTCTTTCTTTCTTTAGTTCGACCCTGACTTAAGGATGTATCACCCGTACAATCCCAACCAAAAAGAGTTTTAGTGAGAATTTCAAGTACTTCGTGTTGAGGTAAAAATTTGAAAAAAAAAAAAACAACCACATTGAAGATGATAATATCGATTTCCAATAATAAGAATGCTGAAAAACTCTCAAAAAATTGTTTAAACAATAAATTGTTGCAGAAATTTTCCGTAAAAATGTATTTCGATTGTATGCAAAAAATTCCTCGATGAATTTTTTTTCTGCTTTTTGTTATTTTTGGTTTTGAAGATTTTTGATTTGTAAAATTGTATGAAAAGTGATGAATTTTGGATGTTCTCGTACAAAGGTTCTATAGTAACTTCACGAAGTATCCGGATCATCAAAAAACAACTTTTATAAATAAAATTTTTCAAAATTCTAAAAAACAAATTAAAAACCATAAGAAAATTCTTGAAAAATTCATGGTGTGTTTGGAAAAATCGAGGAATTTGTTACATATAATCGAAAAACATTTTTACGGGAAATTTCTGCAACAATTTATTGTTTAAACAATTTTTTGATAGTTTTTCGGCATTATTATTGGAAATCGATATTAATATCATCTTCAATATGGTTGATTTTTTTTTTCGAATTTTTGCTTCGACGCGAAGTACTTGAAATTTTTACCAAAACTTTTTTCGACCGGGATTGTGAGGATGATACATCCTAACCGCGTAGTGTTTCGTTTCAGGGCACGGACAAATATGATCGTTGCGTAGCGCATAGCGAATTATTCGGTTTCTTAAAAAATATTCGTAAAAAAAAAACTTAAAAACGAAATCTCTCAAGGATGTATCGGACTTAACCTTCCCAACCAAAAGTGACTTTCGTCGACGATATTGCATACCTTGTGACAAGAAAAAAATCGAAAAAAATTCAACCGCAATAAAGACGATAAGAAGATTAATTTTGAATGATAATAATGCCAAAAAGTTATCGATAAATTGTTTAAAAAATTTTTTAGGTAAAGTTTTTTTTTGACACGTGAAATGAATTTGTCGATTTTTCCGACTGCGCATGAATTTTTACAAAAAATTTCTTATTATTTTGAAATTTTGGTTTTCAAAAATTTTTTAATTTTGAAAAATAATGGAAAAATCGTGAATTTCGGATATATTCTTGTAAAAAACGTTACAAATTACAATTAAGAAGTTTCCCCGAGCATTGAACGAATAGTTTCGTAAATAAAACCTTTTACAAATTTCAAAATGATAAGAAAATATTTTAAAAAATTCATGCGTAGTCCGAAAAATCAACGAATTCATTTCACATGACAAAAAAAAACATTCCCTAAAAGTTTGTTAAAAAATTTTTTGTTTAAACAATTAATTGATAACGTTTTTGGAATTATTATTATTCAAAATTAATCTCCTTATCGGCTTTAGTGTGCTTGAATTTTTTTCGATTTTTATCTTATCATAAAGTATGCAATATTGTCGACGAAAGTCACTTTTGGTTGGGGAAGACACGTCCGATACATCCTTAAGAGCCCTGATCGGTCCCCCCGTGGGAGAGTTCTATCTTCTAAATGGTCCTTTCAGTCCTACTTTACCGAGATGCACGGCGAGTAGTCGCTTAAAATCTAGTATCAAACTAATTTCGATATATTGATAATAATAATAAAAAAAATAATAACAATAAAATTATTGCATTTTTTGCAATAACTCTTCCATATAAGGTCGAACGTATTCGTTTTGACCTGTGCGCCAGCCGTGTCCCGCCAATAAGTCAAAAGCATGCTTCAGCACGGCCTGATAGTTTTCCCTGCCGGGAATCTTGAAATGCACCGTAAACTCGCGATTATCCGTATTCGCCGGTGCGCAAAGTATTTTTCCCGCCGGTACCGAGAGCTTTCGCTTTTTTCCACCGCCCGCATGAACATTCACGTGCTCGAGTTCCTCCTTTTCCTTGTCGCGCTTCGGGCAGCTGCAAACGCGAACCGGCAATCTTCGACGTCCGAGGACCTCGCCGCTCTGCGTCTCGAGGGTAAAAATGAGCTCGGTCGGGCGACGATTCATTCCCGAGGTGCAGCTGTTCTTGCAGAAAAATTGAAAATTCATGGGCACATAGTCCGAGCCGGCTTGCGGCATCCCCAATTGCGTTATCACCGACAAATGGCTTCCCTGATTCTCGTACACGCTTGCCGGATTCAAACAGCGCACAACGTGCTTCGCTATATCCGGACTGACCGTCACGTTACAGGCGGTATTGGCCGCCATGTGATTGTGACATCTCACAACCGGATCGCTTCGATACTGATCGAGACTGAATACCATCGTTGTGCGTAGCCAGAGTCCCGGTATCGGCGGCTGCCACTCGAATCTCAGCGGCAATGTTTGCTCCATGTTAATAAAAATTTTCTGAAGCAACTCCGAGTACTTGAATGTTTGGAAAAAAAAAAGAAAGAAAAAAAAAAACAAAAAACGAGCAAGAGTTAGGCAAAATTTTTATAAGATTTGTTTTTTTTTTAAGTTAGAATTCGTCAAATTGCAACATTGTAACAAAAATACGTGTACAATATGAGCCGTTCGCTCAAAGATCCAGATCTAAGTCAAATTTTGGTCGTTTTGAGAAAAAGCGATTTAAGGTAGAACGGTACCTCTTTTGCGGGGCAGGCGGCGAGAGAGGTACTCCTATGCTTTAATTTTCTGGTTTTCAATTTACATGTAAAGTGATTATTGTGTACTTTTTGTTGAAAAAATAACCATCAACAACTATTTCAAAACATAATATTCCTGGTTTTGGCGACAAAAAAATGCTCCTCGTCGCATATTTCAAAACATATTAAACATTTCGCAATAGTTGCTTTGACAGCGGCAACGCCGTATACCGGGTTTCAGGTTTTTCACCGATGGCTGCATTTCCCAAGCGCTCCGAGCCCAAGCTCCGGAGGCGTTCGTTGGATGTTTTTGCGGAAAGGATGATTTATAGTAGCGAAAAATAGAAAAAAAAAATTGTCAAAGGCTTGTTGAAATTGGGAGTAAATTTAAGGAGCAAAAATAAATGAAAAATAAATATAAGAGGCAGAAAAGGTGAAAAACGAGGGGGAAAAAAATCGTGTCTTGTAGGACGCCGAATTGTCAATTTATGCGTCAACGTATCTGCAATGCGTTTGCGTGTGTGCGTGAGAGCGAGTCTGTCAATCTGTAAGCCGGACTGTACGAAGGTATACGAGAGCGCCTTGGTCGATACAAGCCGCGCTTGGAGCTATGTCCATCGGTACAGAGCGAAAAATTGCATTTATTGTTTTTTTTTTTTGCACATTGCAGATAATCGGTACGGTGAAATTGCAGCAAATTTTGCAGGAGTTATCTTGAGAGTTGATTCATATTCTCGTGTTAGTTTTATCAAAAAGTGGCTTTTTTTTTAAGTTTTCAATGTTTTTTGCGGTTTTTTTACCCTTTTCCATAAGATTCAATGTAAAAAAAACTAATTCAATTTTCTCAGAAACGGTACGGTCAAATTCGTTGAAATTTTTCGATTTTACTCAATTTCGACTGTATTTACCAATTTTCATCAAAATCCCTCTTTTTTGACATATGGTATCGTTCTACCTCAAAGATTCAGCATTGCATCGCGAGCAATGCAGGCGGCGCAGTTTCAATCAATCGGAAAAACGTCAATAATGACTTAAATATTACAAAACTTAACGTTACTTTTGGGACTAATACCTACGCACCGGTAACTAAATCCGCAAAAACGACCTAAATTGACTTGGGTAATTCTTCGAGCGAACGGCTCATATGCGCGCAGTGAAATTCACACTCAAAGTTTAATCCTAGAACGGCACACTAAAATTTTTCATATTTAGGCAAATTTTGACAAATCGCCATTGCGCTCGTTGTAGATTTTTTTTTCGTAAAGCGGCGCAAGTGCGGGAAATGCGGTTCAAAGTGCGAGGGAATTTGTTAGTCGTGGGAAAAACATCGCTTTTTCGTTGTGTTCGATTTGAGAATCATGCTTCTGTGAATTTATAATTATCCGAACTGGTTAATTGCGCGATAATTGAGTCTCGGTCAATTTAGCTTTAATTTTGAGAAAAAAAAATTTATCGTGATGCGTCGTTACGAGAAAAACATGCAATCGGATGTAGATTCAAAATGCAGCGAGGCAAAATCATTTTTTCAAATATATTTTAATATGGAAATTTCAAATGGCCGCAACTTTGCTTGCGTCTCACCGATCAAGTTCGAAAATTCCGCGAGCAGACTCGGAAATCGCAGATTGATTAATCTCAATATTTCAATTACCATAACGACTAGAGTGGTCCTTATTTTGGTCATTTTCGAATTTTGATTGCATCCTCTCGTAGAAGGGTTCCAAATAATTAAAAAAAAATATCCCCAAAATTTGAAATTTTTATCTGAATATTAACACATGCCCCAGAGCTCCGGAAGTTTCCCTATTTGATTAACATTACGTTTTTACTGAACTTCATTCAAAAATCTGCCACACCGACAATAAGTACGAGAAAAATCTAATTCCGGTTGGAATCCCTTCAGGAATCCCGATATTATTTTATCGAATTTTGAGAAATTCAAAATTCAAAATGGCGGACCCAAAATGGCGGCTTTAAAATTTCGAAAATGCTCAAATCCACTCAAGGGTGAGCTTGAAAAGGTTCTGGGGGTCGCTGATGTTAAATTTTGTGTCGAAAATATGAAATTCAAAATGGTGGACCCAAAATGGCAGCTGTAAAAAATCACTTTGATTGAAACCCATAGTTTAACACGAGATATTTTCTATGATCAAGAAAAAATGAATTACTTATCAAGAATCACAGAACCTAGCCTTGATACGCATTCCATCTGAAAAATTGTCACTCACAATTGTTTCTTGAAATTATTATTATTTCTTTTTTTTCAGAGACAATTAAAATCGTTTGTTAAAGACAAAGCTTCATTCGCCAACGATGAATTTGAGTACAACATTCATCATTGAGTGAATGAATCGGATCAATCATTTTAATTCATTCAAAATATACTATGACAAACAACAATGAATAATTTGAAATCAGGAGGTAAAAAACATTTACAGCCGTAATTTTGGGTCCGCCATTTTGAATTTCATATTTTCGACACAAAATTTGACATCAGCGACCCCCAAAACCTTTTCAAGCATGACCCTTGAGTGGATTTGAGCATTTTCGAAATTTTAAAGCCGCCATTTTGGGTCCGCCATTTTGAATTTTGAATTTCTCAAAATTCGATAAAATAATATCGGGATTCCTGAAGAGATTCCAACCGGAATTAGATTTTTCTCGTACTTATTTTCGGTGTGGCAGATTTTTGAATGAAGTTCAGTAAAAACGTAATGTTAATCAAATAGGGAAACTTCCGGAGCTCTGGGGCATGTGTTAATATTCAGATAAAAATTTCAAATTTTGGGGATATTTTTTTAAAATTATTTGGAACCCTTCTACGAGAGGATGCAATCAAAATTCGAAAATGACCAAAATAAGGACCACCCTAATAACGACACGTTGCTTCGTTTAAGCGAAACTCAAATGCATTCGATATAAAATATGAAAAAATCAAATTTTTGCCCGTGTCGTCAGTAAAGACAAGAATACAATCATTATGAATAAACGTATGACGAACGGTCGATGGAATAAAATATTCCAATGATCATTATTCAAGAATTTTATTGTTGTCGATTGTTTTGAATTCCAAATTGATTGATAAAACTTTGAAGTTTTATCAATTAATTCATTAAAATTGGTAATAATCATTCATTCGCAATATTAATTGAGATTTTTTATTCAAAATCACAGATCGGTTAAAACTTATTTGAGGGTGACTGCGATTATGGGAGGGGGGGGGGGGGGGGGGGGACAAAATTCCGAGCCCAAATTATTGTACGATCCAAAATGTTTAATTTTTACAATTTCAACATTTTTAGCTGAAATATCTAAAACGTTTTTTTTTTCTTTTTTCATAAAATCATGCGACAAGCCTAGTGTGGTGTCCTAGTATTAATCATTATTACAAAAATCAGCTAGGGCAACGTTTCGTCGCTTTACAAACACACGGGCCAGCTTACTTTTCTCAATATCTGTTCGGTAGTCTCAGAGACGAATATTTTATGCAATATTTCCATCGTCGGAAAATTTCTCGATGCAATTGAGATAGTATAAGAAAGGCAGATTTACGCTGCAACGAGTAAAAATTATTTTACCACGTCGCCGTATCCTAATATTCTGTACAAATTGCATTTTTGATATTTATGTCGTGTTTAGATGATTTATATTTTATTTTCGATTATTATTGCGCAAAAAAATTTGAAAAATCACGATACACTGTGAATACTTACCACGCAATGTTTTCCCGCTCCCTGATTGTTTAAGATCATTTGAAAGTTGCATCTTCCCGGAAATTCGTCCAAAACGGGTATGTTGGCTTGTTGGGGTTGCACAAACATCATATTGCATTTTTGCTCGTTTTCCAAGACCTCTTCGTTCAAAAGAGCTGGGTAGCTATTTTTTTTTTTTTTTTTACGATAATAAAACGAATAACGAAATTGTTAATAATGAAAAAAATTCTTATTCGTAAATTCTCAAACAAACGGAATGACGCAACTGTCATTCGCCATTGATATACACTTGTTGCGTCCCTTTCGCAAAGTTATTCTAACCTCCGAATTCCCAACAGGTGTATTATTTTTTATGAAAAAAGCGCACGGGCAATTGTAAAGCGAAATTATCGACAAGCGTGAATTTTTTAATCGCGTAAAATTCACAGAAAATTGAGGAAATATTTGATTATGAGAATGCTTTGAAGTACGAGAGAAAGAAAGCGAAACGATTTCAAACGTTTTTGTTGTGATGGTGTGCGTGGTTTTTAAAATTTTTTTTACTTACAGCTCGGTGTTTTGCAACTCGCTCTGCAACTCGTGATAAGTTGCGTCGTCGAACAGTGCGGACTCTTGAGAGTCACTAAATCCATGGATGGCAGTCATATCTGATTCACAATTATTTTTTTTTATGCAAACAAATTATTAACGCGGGCGGTGTGGTATAAAAAAGCTTATTGATTCAATTCGGCCCGGCTACACAATGAACGTGAGGACCGCAGTGAGGACGCTGAGGACGCCATATGCAAAACGATCGAAGAGAAAAAAACGCCGCGCAAAACGAAGATCGATCTATCGACGAGGATCGAGGGTCGAGGGAGGATGCACCCTTTGTTCAAAGGAGGATGAGGTTTATGATGTACTCAATTTCCATTCTCAGTATCTTCTCGTTGTTTTGCAGTGTCGCTCCTCGATAACTTTTTCGATCGAATAAAAAAAAATTAGAAAGATATTGACACCCATCAGGATAATCGAGTAAGACAGACATCGAAAAAGATCTTGAATACTTGAACAAGACACGAGGAGATTTTCGGAATAAACATAACCTCTGTCTGCTGTCAGTTTGTTCGGAAAACCCGCGCAAAATCAATTACGTTCCACTGTTGCCAACCTAATAAATAATATCACACAAAATCGATCCTCAACGCGGGAAATTCCGGTGGTTTGATAAGTCGATTTATCAAAACCTTATAATTTTAAAACTATCTCGAATTAAACGAAACGGCTAATAGTTATGCTCATTCAGTGAATATATCTTGCATGCAAATGATAAAGCGAAACCTTGAAAAATTATTCTAATTTGAAATTATTTCAAATTATTACATGCACTTGTAACATATTATAATAGTTTGAGATTTTCGATATTTCGCCCCACATACTTTGGCGCGTTGAAAGTCAATTTATAGCGGCCATTTTGGTTAGTTAAAATCCCCCATTTTATGCAATATTTTGAAACATTTGACATTAATATTTTATTAATTATATATCCCAGTTAAAATGGAGCATAATACCCGATGTGACCGCATGTATTGTAAAGAAAAAAAAAATAATTTTCCAAACAGCTCTTTTCGCGGGCAATCTGGATCCTCAAGGTCACGGTATTAATAGCCCGATAATAATATGGATTTAAGCATATATGAAGTATAATAAATTCACGAGCGGCCAGGAAAAGAAAAAATGTGTATTTCCCCGTTCATATAATTCTCAGAAATGACGTCATAATGACATTACTCCAAAACTGGATTCTATCCACCACGCTTTCTAATTGAATTCTCATTCGTATCCGATCTATCCATCCGATTGAACGTAAATTTTTTTTTTTCTCCAACTAAAAATAGCGCTGCCGCAAAATGTATTCGAAATTTCGAATGTGCTCACCATTTTTTCTTGTGCTCGTAAACATTTCATTGTTGTCGTATTCTTCTTCGTCCATCGTACCTCGACCATCAGGTTATTAGAAAAAAATATACATTTTTTTTTTTACAAATTACACGAGTATCGTAACGGATCCAATGAATAAAAATTTATTTTAAATTATCAGGCTTACGTAAAATTATTCATAATTAAAGATATATATTGCTTTTATCGCAGAATATGCCGAGCCAATGACGAGCAAAATGTCCAATGGACCCTCGTTTGAGACAAAGAATTCTTTGCTCAGCAATCGAACGAGTCATTTGGCAATGAAACATGAGAACAATTCGTTTCTACGTGAATTATTGCCCGAATTTAGAACAATCGTGGATGATGATTATATAAAAAATCATGAATTCACGGTGAATGATTCTTCGTTGGCTCTCAATGATTCAACGATCGTGATTAATCAGCCGGAAAATCGGAATTTATCGCGATCCGAAGCTAGTGAGCGTTAAAAATTTCCAAAAACAAAAATATAATTGCCGGATAGCTTTGCGTGTGATATTTAATTCTCAGAACTTCTCATATCCAAAATTTTATTGTCTTTCTTTTTGTTTTTTTCTTTTTTTTTTTCAGAATGCTTCGAGTATTTCAATTTTACGAGGCGTGCGGTCGTAAATCCATACTTTGCAAGAAGAAATAAAAGATTTCATCGAGACAGATCGGGACCTGTTTCCAGTACGTGTTTGGTGAACGGAAGTAACGTGCTCAGAGCTAAATTTCCCCACGTAGTGGCACTGGGAAAATTGGCGATAAACGGTAGTTTTGACTTTCAGTGCGGAGGATCGCTGGTATCACCAAACTGGATCTTAACAGCAGCGCATTGCACTCATGGCTCGTGAGTATTCCCATCATCGACCAAAAATAATTGTTTTAATAACAATCGAATTTTCACGATATGTTACGTGCCCAATTCCGATTCGGCCAATACTTTTCTCATGATTTTTCTTCATAATTGCCAAAGGAAGTTATCGCAGACTTTAACTCGAGTCGTTGAACGTTACAGCTTAAATTTCCATCGACTCGTATATTCCATTCGTTTAGAACTTCTTTTGTCTTTTTATTTTGTTTTTTCTAGAGCCTTTATAGTGAGCTACCCATTGCCGTGGTTAATTTGTCCTATTTTTATCATTTTTCGACAAGTTTCATTCATCCAAAACACTTCATGATTGCTTCGCTTCAATGTTCTTCTTTTTGATCAAAGGTTCTTACCGCCGTAGATCTCTTTGGCCAAAACTGTAACATAACGATCAAGAGTTTTCATTCCGTTGCATTTGTCTTATTTTTATCATTTTTTGACAAATTTCATTTATCCAAAACATATACTTCACGATTGCTTCGCTTCGATGTTCTTCCTTTCGATCAAAGGTTCTCACCGCCGTAGATCTCTGTGGCCAAAACTGTAACATAATGATCGAGAGTTTGAACTGCGTTGTATTTTCTGCAAAATATCATTGTCCTTTGAGATAAACACGTGAACGATCTCATTATTTCTTTTATCGTTTGTATATTTTACTCTTCGTAAACGATTTTATAAACGTTTCTTTGAAGACCTCTCGCGTATTTTTTCTTCTTCGATCCATAAACATTAATCATAGTGTTTTATATCAAAAACATTCTCATATTACTTGATTATTTTTGCTCATTTTTTTTTTTTGACCATTTTTTGCATAAATGTAATCATATGTATATGGGCTGGATCAATCCCTTAATTTTTTTTTTTTATAATCAAGAAAATTACTATTTTAATTTCTCGTTATGAGAAAATGTTTCCAGTTGGTTTCGATAAAAAAAAAATATTATGCTCTTAAGGGTGAAACAATAACGAAATTGATGCTTAAAACCTCCATCATTGGAGGGTAGATTCATCCCTTCACAGTGTTTTATGGCCGAAAAAAAAAATACGTGTCGCTTTTAGTTTTCGATAAACCATAACATATGTATGAACTAGAATCAAAATAGGAGAGATCGACCTGGGGGGATACCTTCCTTGTCCGTGTGACAATAATTCGTTATCTTTATTTTACAGCGGTAGGGTGAAGATCGCGCGATTGGGCATTAATCGTTTGAGCGAAAATACGGGCATGACGGTAGGCATAAACAGGACAATTCGTCATTCCTCATACAGGCCTCCGGCGTTTTACGGTGACATAGCTCTCTTGGAGCTTGAGAGATCGGTCAGATTCACCGAAAGCATTCAGCCGGCTTGTCTGCATCAGCGATATTCCGAAGATCCATCGTCTGCCTGGTTGTGCGGCTGGGGTGCTGTGGAATTTGGTACATAAATCGATTATTCAATCGACTGTGGAAACATTTTTGTATATATGAGTAAAAACATCAATTATCGGCCAAGTTTGGTCTTCGCTATCGGGGACCTTTTTGTAAGTTACACAGCTTGGTGTCCGTGTTGAAAAACACGTGCCATAATTTTTTCAGATTTTTTTCTCCATTTTTTTTAGCTACCGAATTCTTTCATTGGAAACTTTTTGTTTTTTTTTTTTTTTTCATTTAATTTTGGCGGCTGGAATTTGAAAAAAAAAAACCAATTTTATATTTTTTTTTGTAAAAAAATCTCAACTTTCCGAAAAAAAAATATAGTCTAATTGATATACGTGTAGAAGACTCTAAAAATCAAGATTATAATCTGAAAAGTCGTTTTTTCGCTATTGCTCAAAGTTCAAAAAAATTTTCCATATTTTTTTCAGAAAGTTGAGAAAATTTTACATCAAACATGTGATTTTTAAGTTGGGATCTCCAAAAACACTCCTGGGATTAATAAAAATGTAAAAAAAACAGCAATCTCATTTATTCTAACAATTTTAATATTTATTTTTATTTTTTGGAGTGGCTGTTGAAACGAACAATAGACAATTGTTGTGTATACCGGTGTAAATACTGGGTTATTGTTTTTATTATTTTACCATTACAACATCTACAGACATTCCAGTTGAAAGACATGTGCTAGAGAAAAACGTTTCTGAGTTCGACACAGATTTGAGAATAACTGTTCCCAAATTATTTGGTACATGTGAAATCGAATGCAATTATTGAGTACCTTTGACAGTCTTTGAACGCAAAGATCTTTGTTCAATTTCGGTCTTTGAATTCAGATACTCAATATTTTCCAAAAACTCAAAAGTTATACTTGGTAAATTGGTAGAAGCCCATTCAAACAAGTTACCAAGTATAACTTTTGAGTTTTTGGAAAATATTGAGTATCTGAATTCAAAGACCGAAATTGAAAAAAGATCTTTGCGTTCAAAGACTGTCAAAGGTACTGAACAGAGCTGGGCAAAGTTCGGAAAGTACTTCAAGTACAAAGTACAAAGTACTCTAAGTATTTGAAGTACTCGTGTATTACAAGTACCAAGTACCGTAAATACTTGAAATACCAAGTACTTCAAGTACTCAAGGTTTCCAAGTACTTGAAGTACCAAGTACTTGAAGTACCGAGTACTTGAAGTAAAAGTACTTGAAGTACTTAAGGTGTCAGGTACTTGAAGTATTGAGTACTTTAAGTACCAAGTACTTGAAGTAAAAGTACTTGAAGTACTTAATACGACATTACTTGAAGTACTGAGTACTTGAAGTACCGAGTACTCGAAGTACGTCAATAATCAAGTATCAAATACTTTTCAAGATTTCACGTATATCTCGTAAGTTCTGGTACTTATTTTTGATTTGTTACGTACTCTTTAAACTCATTTGATTTTGATTCGAGTACTTTTTCTATCAACACGTATTTTCACATTGCGCGATTCACTCAGGCTAGGCAGATTTGAACCGAAATATTTAAACGAAGAATTATAAATCAAAGTCAATGCTCAATCTCTCATGGCACTATTTGTCGAATTCTCTCTCTATGTCAAATGGAATATAAGTACATATAAACATGTAACATAAATATAAAATATATTTTACATATCTTTTATAATTACCTTTCCTCTTAAAAATAGAGTTGATTTCATTCGATTTCCACAGAATTTGGCGTTGTTACACCAATTTTGGCGGTAAAAGTCAATATTTCGACTTTTTTTTAATTCCCAGACTTCGATTCCCGGAATAAATAGACTTTTTCGAAAATCGAGTAAAACTAAGCTACCTGTCTCAAAACTTTATATTTTCACTTTATAATGCCGTTAGTTTTGTTCAATTTCGATCAAAATCAACGGAGATATTGCAAATTCAATCAAAAAAGTCATTTTTACGATTTTTTCATGTTTTTTACCCTTTTACCTCATTTTTGACGAACTTTTCCGACTTCAAGAAAAATTTCCGTAAGCTCACGTGATTCTGCATTAAAAAACGCAAAGAATGAGCCCAAATTGAACCCTTTTTGTGAAATTTTACCGGAGATATGAATTTTTCAAAATTGGTGTGTTTGGTCACCCCGGGTTACCATAATAGGTCAAAAAAATAAGGTTACCATTCTAGGATTAACTCGATTCGTCTCACGGCATCGCTGCGCGGAACGTTCCTTAATTATATATTAAAAGGCATATTATACATGCGACCATTAGCAAAACGTATTCAAAAGTACCTGATACTTGGTACTTGAAAAAGTACTTGAAGTACAGAAAAGTACTTGAAATTTTAAGTACAAGTACTTGAAGTACTGGTACTTAAAGTACAAGTACTTTAAGTAGATGCCATGTACTTGAAAATGTAAGTACAAGTACTTTAAGTACATGGGATGTACTTGAAATTTTAAGTACAAGACTTGAAGTACAGGTCAAGTACTTGAAAATTTAAGTACAATACTTGAAATACTTTTGAAGTACTTTGTACTTCAAGTACTGTACTTCCAGTACATCGAAAGTACTGGGTACTTGAAGTACTGCCCAGCTCTGGTACTGAATCATTGCATTCGATTTTGCCTGTACCAAAGAATTTGGGAACAGTCATTCTCAAACCTGTGTCGAACTCAGAAACGTTTTCTCTAGCACAGGTATTTCAACTGGAATGATTAAATGTTGTCGCAATGGTAAAATAATAAAAGCAATAACCCAGTATTTACACCAGTACACAAAAACTGTCTATTGTTCGTCACAACAGCCACTACAAAAAATAAAAAAATATTAAAATTGTTAGAATAAATAAGATTTATAATGTTTTTTTTACATTTTTATTAATCCCAGTGTTTTTAGAGATCCGAACTTAAATATGACATATTTTATGCAAAATTTTCTCAGCTTTCTGAAAAAAATATGGAAAGTTTTTTTTAAACTTTGGGCAATGACGAAAAAACGACTTTTCAGATTATATAATCTTGATTTTGAAAATCTTCTATACGTATATTAATTGGGCACTATTTTTTTTCGGAAAGTTGAGATTTTTTTTACAAAAAAAAACATAGAATTGGTTTTTTTTAAATTCAAGCTGCCAAAATTAAATGAAAAAAAGTCTCAAATGAAAGAATTCGATACCCAATGGTAGCTAAAAAAATTGAGGAAAAAAATCTGAAAAAATTATGACACGTGTTTTTCAGCACAGACACCAAGCTGTGTAACTTTACAAAAAGATCCCCGATAGCCAAGCCCAAACTTGGCCGATAATTGGTGTTTTTACTCATATACATCGTTTTTTTTTTTCATACCTCGTGAAAATGATTCGATGGGATCTATATTTTTTTTTTTTACAGGTGGAGTTAACAGCGATATCCTGCAAGAAGCCTATCTCGATCTTGTGGACAACGCGACGTGTTCCATGCAGCACGGAAGCTCCATAGCCGTTCCGGATGGCCTCGTGCCGAGTATGATTTGCGCCGGTGCTCCGCGCGATAATTGGGAAAAAGACGCCTGCCAGGGTGATTCAGGCGGACCGCTGCAGATCTCTTATCCGATTCATGACGGAGCTGTTCATCGGATCATCGGTATCACGAGTTTTGGCAAAAGTTGCGCCTTTCCAAATTCACCGGGCGTTTACACCAGAGTCTCGTACTATCTCGACTGGATCGAAAGTATCGTTTGGCCGGTGGATAATAATTTAGCGGAAAATCGTCTTGCTTACCAGTATCACGAATAATTCTGCCGAATTTTACCTCAGCGCGGACAGAGCACATGTAACATCCGCTACCTGCAATGTCTATTTATTTAAATTTACGTATTTCGTTGAAATGTTATTTTTTTATAAAAAATGTATTATTTTAATAAAATATATTGTGATTATACATAAATATATTGAGTATAATAATTATAATGAGGAATATACTCGATAATTTGTTTATTTAGAAAGTTTTTATTTCCAATTGTTTCAAGATTGCCGAGTGGAGAACATTGGGAGATATTGAAATAATTTTTGCTACATTGAAAAAAAAAAAAAAAAAAAAAACTTTGCTTTAGTTTGTGGAAATTTTGCAATTTCCCAATTGGCGCCAAAATAATCAAGGAAGTATGTCAGCAGAACGGAGCGAGGTTGGATAAAGATATGCGAAAGAGTCAACTTTGCACAAAATAGACAAAAGTATTACTTCGCAGGGTACCGAGACTTCTTTTTGAGGCGTTAAATTAATTTTTGTTGACCCTCAAAGAATTCTCCACTGGAACGTTCGGTTGGATGTTGGATATAATGACTCGGCAGTGGCCAAAACACGTATTCTCAAGCTATAGTCAAAGTGATCACCGGGGAGGCCAGATTGAGCGAGACGAAAACCGCTTTTTTTTTGGTCTTACGCAATCTGTACTCTCATGGCCACACTACAATAGGCAGGCTAAATGGAAAGGCTTGTAAAGTATCCTATGATAAATTCGTGAGGAACCAAGAGAAAAAAAAACCAACACATCTCCCATGCATCGATCTCACAAATGACGTCATCTCGAAATTACTCCAAAAGTGGATTGTATAGCCATATATACTTTTGGCATTGGAATTCTCATTCGTATGTCAAGTATCCGACGGATTTAACACGAATTCTCGTCGACTGAGCGAAAATTAATTCGATATTTGAAATGTATTCGCCATTTTTTCTTGTGCTCGTAATTCTAAGGATTTTACTCTCGTCGAATTCTTCTTCGGCAAGATCCACCGTTAATCATCGGCCATCAGGTTAATATAAAAATATTTAATTTACAAATTACACGGAGCATTGAACAATCGAAAAGGAAATTTCTTTGCAACTATATATCGGATGTACTTTATGCGTTTAATTGGATTATATTTATTGCAGAAAATGCCCGGCAAATTACGAGCGAAATGTACGATCAATGGTCGTACCAGACGGAGAATCCTTTTTTCGGTGATCAAGCGAGCTATTTAATAATGAAATATCAAAATAATCCTTTCCTCAGAGAATTATTGCTCGATATTAAATAAATTCGCAATGACGATTATCAAAAAAAAATTCATCGACTATACTCAGTCCGCTTTAATGTCGCTCAACTATTCAACGATCGTAGTTCAATTCTCGAAATTCGCGAGAACTACAGAATTATCTGGAAAACACAAGTATTCACCTCGATCCGAAACGTGTGAGCGTTCAGGAGAATTTCCAAACGAAAATATATGCCCCATAGTTTAATTATGGGGTGAATTTCGAAATTATTTCATTGAAATCAAAATTCAAAGAAAATCCTTACTCACTAAGATTGAAAATTTTTTTTGTACTCTTTCATCGACAATATTGATCCTACTATTTTCTAATTTTGTAAATTTTCACCCTGAATTCGTGATCAGAGGCCTCAATAAAAATTTATCCAATTTTCACCAAAATCGAGTATAATTTTTTCTTCGTACTATAATTTCCTAAAAGCTTAGGCTGTACATAGGAATTTACGATTTTTACAGCGACTATTTTACAATCTCATACAGGATGCAAAGGCAATTTTCCCCTTTATGGAAGAAAGCGCACCATTATAGGAACGTACAGAGAACTGCGAGTAATCATGTTCCCCACTCTGGTTATCGTATAATTATAGTGAATGGAAAGGAAGAACCCTCGAGATAAATTTTTCTACTAAGTGGCACTGGGAAAATGGGAAGGAGATAGTTATTTTGTCTTTTTAAAATTAGATTTTAAAAGCTGAGCATTGAACTCACGGTCGGCGAGTATATCTCATCGTCGCTCCCAAGAAAA
Source organism: Rhorus exstirpatorius (assembly GCA_963564615.1). NCBI lineage: Eukaryota > Metazoa > Arthropoda > Insecta > Hymenoptera > Ichneumonidae > Rhorus > Rhorus exstirpatorius. The sequence goes on along the minus strand of OY751314.1, from coordinate 46,950,863 downwards.
ACTTTGCTCTGCATTGACAAGTCGTGCAGCGTCTCTTGCGGCAAAACCAGGGCATGAAAATGACTGGATAGAACGTTTTTTTTTTCGTTCTAATAGGAATAAATCGATTTAATTTTGATCTTTCATTGCGAAACAGCGAAATATTCGTTTTACTCTGAGCTAATCCAAAAACTTTAATAAACCGTTGAAATCATATTAAGGCAGTCATCTGGTGTAGAGGCCTAAAAAAAGGTGATTTTCGGTGATTTTTTTTTATAAGGAAAGAAACAACGGACCTTCTTAAAATTTTTATTGCACTTTAACACACATAATTTGATACTTTATTGCAGCGGTTGTGCGAAAATTGGGCGATTTAGGCGTTAAAATAATTTGAGTAAAAGTACGGGAGAGACTGCTGAGATTAAATGGACGATTGGTCATCCTTTGTCCAGAGTGTGAGATTGACACTTGAGCCGAAGACGAGGGTGGCGAAAATAAGTTTCGATTATTTGGAATGATCGCATTTTGCTGAGTGACTCGTGCATGCAGTTTGTCTTCTTCGCTTAGGTGCAAATACGTAATTGGCCTACGATCAAAAAAATTAAGCAAATGTTATATATATTAAGCATATATTATTATAAGCAAAAAAATTGCATATAATTAAGCATATATCCTCTGTTGAGCTTAAGCTCAACAGACAACTGGGATTTTTTTTAAATTTCTTTTATTCTTTTAGTTCTCAGAAGAATTGTTATTTTTTAAAAATTATTTTCTCAAGACTATGTACACAGAAAAAATGATTCAAAATCATTTTTAAATACTCTAGGGACAAAAAAGTTTAGCAAAATGAGAAATTAAAAAATCCCAGTACTCTGTTGAGCTTTTGAACTCAACGGAGAACTGAGATTTTTTTCTCTACAAATTCTACGGACAAAAAAGATTCTGTTTTACATTTTACGGACAGGAAATTTTTGCAAGAAGTAAAAAAATCCCAGTTCCCCGTTGAGCTTGAACTCAACGGAGAACTGGAATTTTATTAATTTTTTTATTTCTTATTTGGCAAAACTTTTTTGTCCGTAGAGTTGAAAAAAAAGAGTCTTTTTTGTCCGTAGAGTACGTAGAGAAAAAAATCAAGGGAATGTCATCCAAAAGGTCAGATCTTTTGAGATTTTTATTCAAATTCACTAATCCATTCATTTAAAAAATTGTTTAAACATGGTTAAAATCTCGTTTCGATGTCAGAGAGCTTTTCCTCGTAGTGAGTTAAAGAACAGTTAAGAGTTAAAGAACTTAAAAAAAGTTGCTACCATCAAAATCTTAGAAGATATTACCTCTGGATGACATTCACTTAAAAAACTTATTTTTCCCACTTCCCATGCAACAACTTTTCTATATGACATTTTTTTGTTATATATATTAGGGTACGTGTGTCGAAAATTGACTTTTTTTTTCTTCGCTCCTACCACTCAAAACTTTAGGTTTTGACATTAAAGAGGCCCCCGTTCAAGGAGAGCACTGTAGATTGAAGTTTAGAGGTCGCTCATCAACGAGGATTTGGGTTTCACATCTAATTAACACGTAAAAATTATTGTTTTTCGTTAAAAATTATGTCAGGCAACCAAAAAATTGGCGACGTCCGTGTTTCTTGGCTTATTTGAAAGCACGAAATCATCCCCTAAACGATGATAGGTCGTTTTTCGACTTACCTTGTTCCAATTTTTTTTTACGCCACTTTTCGACCACAATAGTCATTTTTTCAAGTTTACAAAATCTCCAAGGTATCAACGAGTCCAAAATGAATTGCTACAAGTATTGATTGTTGATTCCAATATAAATAAACAATTCCAAAAATTGGTAAAACATACAAAATTTCTCAAAATAAACATGGTTTTTTTATTAAAATTCAATTCCGTATCTTCAATTTTATTTTTTAAAAAACCATGTTTATTTTGAGAAATTTTGTATATTTTACCAATTTTTGGAATCGGTTATTCATATTCGAATCAACAATCGATACTCGTAGCAATTCATTTTGGACTCATTGATACCTCGGAGACTTGGTGTAAGCTTGAAAAAGTGACTATTGTGGTCGAAAAGTGGCGTAAAAAAAAAAATTGGAACACGGTAAAGTTGAAAAACGACCTAATCGTTTATGGGATGAGTCATACGCTTTTAAATGAGCCAAGTATTCGCGTTTGAATCTCGCGGGCCGTTTGGGTCTCGCGACGTTGAGATTCTCGGTCGCTTGGCGACGGTTGCTATGCGCCTTTTGGTTGCTAGGGTTTGTTTGGATGCGCGTGCCACACGCTTGGCTTCTGTCCGCGTTGTTTGTGGCATCGTGGGGGGGGGATATAGCGTGGATGAGTTGAGATCGAGCCCTCGAATAGGTAGGACGTGTGAGGCTTCTCCTTCAATCCGTGCGACGCGATTTTCATTTGTTTTTCCCCGCGTTAGCTCATATATCTTTAAAACGTTCCGCGTCGGGTTTCTTGCGTTATGCGTAATTTTAAGGTTCGCGCGTGGTTAGGATTGGTTCGCGAGGACGCGATCCATCCTTCGGTGATCCGGGGTGCCCGTTCTCAGGGCGAGCGTCAGCGCGGCAACGATTTTGTTGCCCGAGCATACCAGCGTGGATCCCCGAGACACCGGGACCGCCGCTTGCACGGCCGGAAGTCGCGGCGTTTATGAGTATTGTTCCGTATTCGGTAAGCTAGTATGATAATCCCTTTGAATGATCATTCAATTTTATTCCTCAAGTCACGCGCTCGAGACAGCAAATGCATGGAATTTGCAATTTATAATTTAATAATTGGCTTTGATTCAATAAATATTTGACTTGCTACGGCTTTTCCCTCGGCCCGTGTGGGTTTTTACGCCGAAACAAGCACCTTTTTGTTTCTCGCGAAATTGCGTCTCTTTTTTTTTTTTATTTGTTCACCTGCCGTCTCCCTCACTCATCCCAATCCGATCAACATCCGAGGAAAACTCGCAACGGAAACACCAAGAAACACAGACATCGACAATTTTTTGATTGCCTGACATAATTTCTAACGAAAAACAATATTTTTTGAGTGTTAATTAGACGGGGAACCTAAATCCTCTTTGAGCGACCTCTAAATTTGGTGCTACAGCGCTTTCTATTAACGAGGACCTCTTTCATGTCAAAACCTAAAGTTTCGAGTGGTAGGAGCAAATAAAAAAAAATTCCATTTTCGACACACCCTAATGTATACAGTTATCAATTTTTATAAATTGATTGACATTGAAAACTTTCAATACAATATAATAAAGAATTACTTTTGTGAGTTAAATTAATTTTAAATAATATAACCCCTTTTTTTTTACATATTATATTATATTTCGGTATGAAAATATTCTGTTTATTCGGTTTATTCGGTATACCGGTAGAAATCTTAGTCAATTTGGACACGCCAATTATTAAAATGTAAATATAATATATTACGGATTTAGGGAGGGAAAGTATCCAAACTGTAACGAGCCCATAGTCGATGGCGCGAGTGTTCTTTGCACGAACTCGCGATTGATTCATAGTTTTTAATCAATTTAATGACGTTTCCGGAAATTCTGTAATAATAAATTTTCATATGTTATTCCGGGCAATTTTTTGCGTCGATTGATGTAGCTTTCATCCGCAGGGGAATAATTTACGGGTCAAAGTCTAAAGTGATCAGACAACCAGTGTTGACAAATTATGGGACACTTGCGCAACCGATTACTCACTGACGAATGTCACGAAACTGGGATTTCGAGGGAGCTTCATGGACAAAATTGCGTTGTTGGACTCAGCAACGTTGTTTGTCCGAACAAACTGCCGGTACACGCTGAAAGATTCTGGCCCCCGTTTTTCTATCCAGTACGTTTGTACGTAATGGAAAAAAACTGAAAAATGTGTCGAACACCAGAGTTTCGACGTTACGAACAACGTTTTTGAACGCTGCTTCAATTTTTTCCGCCGGCAAAAGAGCCAAAGCTATAATTTTTCGAAGCATCTCTCTGATCTCCGAATTTTCAACGTTTCGGGTAATCAAGCCTAATTTGCGGGCTTTTTTTGTCGAGTGCCTGTAATAAAGTGCTATTGTAGAGAAATTATTTGGTATAATGAAGCAATAAGAATAAAAGCAAAGCACATTAAAAAGCATGTCGCGTACGTCACTAGTCTGTATGACTGTTCTGTTCTCTGACGGATGCACGTGGGGCTGCTCGGTGGAAGGAAGTCAACATCGAATCAGCATAAATCCAACATGGAACAGAGTCGCCTACAAAAAAAAAAGAAGCAATACACTGAAAAAAGTTAAAGTTAGTTTGGTGTGCACCTTTCGCAATGCCGTACAGGCAGAGATTTCCACTATTGTAGGGTAATCCAAGTGCACTACGATAAGTTTGATTTTCTTTTCAGTAAGTCAATGGCATTGAAGCTACAAAAAACATCCGACGGGAAAAATTACCTGGCTAAAATTGTACAAACAGCCTAGATTTACGAATTCTGGCATCACAGCATGCAGGCTGTTTCTTAAGGCCACTTCGAAATCGGTCAGGATTTTTCCTTTGGATTCCTGGAAGGGCTCGAGAATGATTTAAAAAACTGCGGTGTAAGCTTCGATGGTCCTTGCCTTCATCAAAACCCACGGCACCGGGAACGTCTAAGGTAAGATACCACGTTCTTATTTAATGAATTTATCGTTGCATAAAAATGTACATGTATAAGATAGAAAAACTGATAATTCACAACAGAGTCGCCTACAAAAAAAGAAGCAATACACTGAAAGAAGTTAAAGTTAGTTTGGTGTGCACCTTTCGCAATGCCGTACAGGCAGAGATTTCCACTATTGTAGGGTAACCCAAGTGTACTACGATAAGTTTGATTTTCTTTTTAGTAAGTCAATGGCATTGCAGCTACAAAAAACATCCGACGGGAAAAATTACCTGGCTAAAATTGTACAAACAGCCTAGATTTACGAATTCTGGCATCGCAGCATGCAGGCTGTTTTTACGGCCACTTCGAAATCGGTCAGGATTTTTCCTTTAAATTCCTGGAAGGGCTCGAGAATGATTTAAAAAACTGCGGTGTAAGATTCGATAAGGTTTTCGATAAGGTTTTCGTCTAAGGTACCATACCACGTTCTTATTTAATGAATTTATCGTTGCATGAAAATGTACATATTTAAGATAGAAAAACTGATAATTCAAACTTGCGTGATAAAGATATGGAAAGACACAGCAGAGGGCAAAGCCGGGATTCAACTGAGGCGGTTCTGGACAGAGGTGGAGGGGAAGACGTCAGCAACGGAGCAGTGGAGAGATACAAAAAAGGCTGCATGGGATATGGCAGAGAATACTAATACAGGTATGCTCAAAAAAGATGAGGCAACGCTCAAGGAAAGAGCGAGGATAGAAAAAATGAAAATTATTAAAATTTAATTTAATTTTCGTTTCATTCGTCGAATCAGCTTTAGTTGTTTTTAATGGAAATTTTAGCAAATGTGATTAAAGAAAGAATAAAAAGTTATATATCAAAGTATCGCATATCAAGGGAGCTTTGTAAAAGTTGTATATATATCAAAATATATGATGTTTAAATTTGCATCGTTGGAATGCAACGAAAAAAGATTTTTAAAAATCATTTCCAGTATTGTCTCGAAGTGAAAAATCGTTTAAACCTTTTTTTCCGTTTTTTTTTTGCGATCTGGGGCCTAAGTATGCCAGAAAAGCGTCATAAATATTGTAAATGATTTTTTTTTAAATAAAAAAAACCTATTTCCGTTGCATTCCAACGATGCAAATTTCAACATCATCAAAATATCGCATACCAAGAGAGAGCTTTGTAAAACATTGTAGAAAAATGAACAAGGTAAGGTAAAAGGAAGGTTACTCACATTTCGATTTTTTTTTTTCCCCAGTCGAGGATATACACGAAACGTTCCATCGACATTTTGGGTTTCACAAGACCAGCGCATTACCGTTTCTCGGTGTGATTAATTCACTCGAGAGCTGCTCGGAATCTCCATTTTCAGTGACACGGTACTGCGGCAGCTGTTGCATCTCTCACTGCTTGATATGAAATCGTGGAAGGCATCTAGGGATGTGATCGATGCAATGTTAGGAGCATTATTTCTTCCTCTTTTCCAGGCTCTTTTTTTGTCTTACCTGGCCTCTTTGCCTTTTCCGGCATTTTCCCGGCTTTCTCTCGAATTTCCCGTTTGGATTATTTTTCAGTCTTGTTTTGACGGAAAAAGCGCCGTTTTCCTCAGCTCTCATCTGCCGTCTCTCGAATTTCTTCTTTTCACGGTCTCGATATGAGATTGCTCAATGCGCGCTCTGTTCCTCTCTTGTCGATTCCCAAGCTGTAGCAAAATGTTTGAGGGACGGCGGGAGGGTCAAAAAAATTTTTGTGATTATTGCGACAGTCCAAAGACAAGATCTGTTATCTTCGCTACATGCGTGGCAATATCATCGCTTGCGTCTCTGCCGACCGAGAATGTTCTGAATTGCAGTTTATATAATATGTAACATGCATTTTTGACTCACCCTTTTGTTACGATGGATTTTTGTGCCGTACCGTCCAACTTTTTCCATTCGTCGACTCTTTTCTGGTACGCCGTCGTTGCATTGGCATCCATGCTTTGCGCCGGCTCTGACTTGAGCGAATCTCCTGTGAGAATGTCGATCGAGAGATTTTGCACACGTATTTGAAATTTCCATAATTCTCAGTTTTGCGAGTTCGTTTTCCATTGCGGCCGTGTTTTGCACTATATCGCACGTGGCTGGCTGACCCAAAGGAGAATACGTTTTATTTTCACTCGCGGGAGAACGGCGTTTTTTATTTTTTATTTTTTTCACGAGAGACCACGTTTCACACTCGTACTTTTTCGTTCTCGAGAGCACGTTTGTCGTTCGCGAGAAAATACGTTTTTCGTTCGCGAGAATGCACGATTTTTACTCGCGAGAACTGATGGAGACGAAAATCTTTTTATTTGAACAATATTTCGTGATTTGCATGACTGGACCCATTCATTGTTATTTAGCCGAAAAGTGACGGGAATTGTCTTTAATATTTTGAGGTTAAGCACGGGATGTGATGTAGGTTCATTTTATCCTTATGGCGATAATCACTTTATCCGTATCCAATTTTCGCATTGGATTATATCCACGCATAATTCTCAACGGTAATAAACCCCATTGTCATATCTTACTACAAAAAATCGCATATTTTTTTAAAACTATTCCCTATGCTGCCCCATGCTAACTATGGCCGCGGTCCGAATTGCGCTCACAGCGCGCTTAGGATGCCAACGCGCGTGCTTCAGCATACGCCTTAAGCTCTGTAAGCGCAATTCGGACCGCGGCCTATGGCTGGCTACTGGGAACTGGGAATGAGAGATAGCCCCCTCTGTCAGCCGTACGGTGAAGAAACCGCCGATAAGTAACGAACAACAACGTCAAGCGCGTTGACTGAAGACCCTGAAGACTGAAGATAATACCGTTTTATGCAACAAGTCTCGTAAGTGTGCGTAAATGCTTACAAAATCGCACGCATCGATAGCGCAATTTGAGTACACTTCGATTTGTTCAGGTACATCGTATGCGTAAAAACAAGACGAAGAATGCGCCAGAAGGCCCGCGGGCACGACACGTGGTCCATAAAAACATCGAACTGTATTGCGTTTTATTAAACGATTAGATTTTTCTTCGTTAAGAAAATGTAAAAATTTTATCATCAACCTTTCCTCCTTTAGTCGCGAACTTTTAACACGGAGATATACCGAGATTACCAAGTATAGCGTGTGTTCAACCAACAAAAATAAATCATTTTTGTTGGTCCAACAAAGCAATATAGTAAAGCCCGCGTGAGGAAAAATACGAAAAAAAACATCTCTCGATGATCATTCTTGCAAATTACGTCATCCTATCGTTATTCCGGAACGGAGAATAGTTTTAATAATTTTTTTCCTTGAATTCGCAATCACTGCTATTTTTAAGTGTACGAACGCGATGTTTCTATGAAATTCAAAAAATGTATTGCTCAATCGTTCTCGTGTCTGTAATCTCACAGATTTTATTGTTGCCAATGAATTCTTCCGCAAGCTCACATCAATTATCAGGTAAGTAATTACAAAAATATTTAAAAAAAAAATAAATGCTTGCTTATCAACGTTTTTTTAAATTCAATTTGGACACAAAACAATCTAGTACAATACTCAAAGATCTGCAAAGATGAATTGTCTTAATGTAGAAAATGCTGGTACCGAACCAAGGGCGGAAGAAAAGTCCTACCGGTGGTCTTTTTACCCGGAGGCTCCCGTTCTCAGCGATAGGAGCAATTTATTTATAAAATACCGTAAAAATCCGTTTCTCAGAGAATTTTTCGACTCGAGCGAACAAACTCGCCGAGATTCGCAAGCAATTTTCAGCGATAATTCGATAAAACCTGCGGCAAACTTTACCATTGTCATAGCTTCACCCTTTGATCCCGACGCGTCCGCGATAATGATAACTCCCGAGGAGTCGTCATCTCCGAGGCTGCCGAATCGATCGGAGAGTCAGGAAACATCGAGATCGGCGATGAGTAAGGAGAGACCGGACTTGAAATTTCGTATATTTCAATTGTACAAGTAAACGCAATTCATAAATTTGAAAAAAAAAAAACAATTTTGAAGAATGCGACGAGTATCGCAATATTGCCCAACCCGAGAATACGCCGGTTTCAATTTTCATCGGAGCAAACGAAACTCTGCCAGCGCCGAGAACGACGGAAGCCGGTTGTCTGGTGCGTCGTCTGGTCGTGGGGGGAAGGCGATCGTCGACGGAAAAATTTCCTCACGTCGTTGCCCTTGGAGAACGAAGCGAGGACGGAAGTTTTTCCTTTCGCTGCGGCGGTTCTCTCATTTCTTCTAAATGGATTTTAACAGCCGCTCACTGCACTCATGGCCCGTAAGCGCGATATTCATGATCGGCCAACGAATGAAAAAAAAAAAAAAACCATCGAATTTGGCAAATAATCGAAAAATTTGGGATATTTCGTTGCTCGCAGGGGTAGAGCGAAGATCGCTCGATTGGGAATCGTTCGTTTGAGCGACGATGCAACGGGAGAGAGCGTCTCCATAAAACGAACGATTCGTCATGGCTCTTACGATCCTCCCGCTATGTACGGCGACATAGCTCTCCTGGAACTTGAGAGATCGGTGAATTTCACAGAACGCATTAAGCCCGCTTGCTTGCATCAGCAATATCACAATGTTCCAGCGTCCGCTTGGGTGTGCGGCTGGGGCGCTACGGAATACGGTACGGATTAACGAATCGAGGCATATATATGGTGGCCACGATCAGGGAAAACTGGGAAATAGTCAGGGAACAAAAAAAAATTGGTCAGGGATTCAGGGAATTTTAACCTTGGTCAGGGAAAAAAAAAAAGAAAAAAACATCTAATAAATGGTTCGAAAGGAAATTCAAAAATTAGGAGTATGAATGAAATTTTTTTTTTCAATCATTGGGGCGCATAATGTAGACTAAGTAAAAATAATGAGGACGTATTTTTTATTTTTTCTTAAAAATATGTTATAGTCTGTTATTGGCAATTTAATTTCACGGATTTTTATATATATAGATATAGCGTAACATGTGTGACGTCATAATGTTATATTTTTCAAGGCAATTTTGATTCAAATAAAAAAATAAAAAATACGTACTAAATATTTTTTCCTAAACTACCAGATTTTGAAACAAAAAAAATTTCATTCATACTCCCAATTCAGTTTTCTCATTTTACTATTGAAAAAGAAGAAACTTTTCGGCATTATAAACAGTACCGCGAAGCGTAAGTTGTTTCCAAAGATACGATTGATTTTCGGTAAAATCACCAAATAAATGCTAAAAAAATATATATATTTATATTTCCTGAATGATCTGATGTGAGTACTAATGAAATAAGACGTAATCTATATATACAAGCTAATTGAATAAATCATTTAAAAATAATATATATATATATGTACATATATATATATTCCATTTTTTAGCTACCATTGGGTATCGACTTCTTTTATTTGAAACTTTTTCGTTCTTTTTTTTTCATTTCATTTTGGCGGCTTGAATTTGAAAAAAAAAACCAAAACGTGTAGAAGACTCTCAAAATCAAGATTATTATCTGAAAAGTCGTTTTTTCGCCATTGCTCAAAGTTCAAAAAAATTTTTCATATTTTTTTTCAAAACGCTGAGAAAATTTTACATATTATATGTCATTTTTAAGTTGGGATCTCTAAAAACACTCCTGGGATTGATAAAAATGTAAAAAAAAATATTATAAATCTCATTTATTCTATCAATTTTAATATTTTTATTTTATTTTTTGAAGTGGCTGTTGAAACGAACAATAGACGATCGTTGTGTACTATACTAGGTTCTTGTTTTTATTATTTCACCACTACGACAGCATTACAATCATTCCAGTTGAAATACATGTGCTAGAGAAAACATTTCTGAGTTCAACACACAGGTTTAAGAATAATTGTTCTCAAATTATTTCGTACAGGCGAAATCGAATGCATTGATTGAGTATCTTTGACAGTCTTTGAACGCAAACACCTTTTTCAATTTCGGTCTTTGAATTCGGATACTCAATATTTTCCAAAAACTCAAAAGTTACACTTGGTAAATTGGTAGAAGCCAAGTTACCAAAAATCTAACTTTTGAGTTTTTGGAAAATATTGAGTATCTGAATTCAAATACTGAAATTGAACAAAGATCTTTGCGTTCAAAGACTGTCAAAGGTACTCAATCATTGCATTCGATTTCGCCTTTACCAAATAATTTGGGAACAGTTATTCTCAAACCTGTGTCGAACTCAGAAACGTTTTTCTCTAGCCCATGTATTTCAACAGAAATTATTGTATGTTGTAATGGTAAAATAATAAAAACAATAACCCAGTATTTACACCGGTATACACAACAATTGTCTATTGTTCGTTTCAACAGCCACTCCAGAAAATAAAAAAAAAAATATTAAAATTGTTAGAATAAATGAGATTGATGTTTTTTTTTACATTTTTATTAATCCCAGGAGTGTTTTTAGAGATCCCAACTTAAAAATCACATGTTTCATGTTAAATTTTCTCAGCTTTCTGAAAAAAAATATGTAAAATTTTTTTGATCTTTGAACAATGGCGAAAAAACGACTTTTCAGATTATAATCTTGATTTTGAGAGTCTTCCTCACGTATATTAATTTGGCTATATTTTTTTTTCGTAAAATTGAGATTTTTTTACATATAAAATATAAAATTGGTTTTTTTTTTAATCCAAGCCGCTAAAATTAAATGAAAAAAAAAAAAAACAAAAAAGTTTCAAATGAAAGAATTCTATAGCCAATGGTAGCTAAAAAAACGGAGAAAAAAATCTGAAAAAATGATGGCACGTGTTTTTCAACACGGACACCAAGCTGCGTAACTTACAAAAAGATCCCCGATAGTGAAGCCCAAACATGGCCGATAATTGATGTTTTTACTCGTACATTTAGATTATGTTTTCATGTAATTTTTCTCAACATTGTTGAATTTTCTAAATGAATATTACATTGAAATTGAAATGAAGAATTGGAAGCATTGATTCCTAGCACTAATGAAGACTATAACAACTTTGGTCAGGAAAAATTGAACAACTGGTCAGGAAGAAAGCCAGGGATTTTTTTTATTTTTTTCGAAAAAAGTGGCCACCATGCGAGAGCATCGAAATCTCATTTACCGAAGAATTATGAGAAAGTCTTCTTTTTTTTCTCTTCGTTTTTTCTTCTTCCGGCAGGTGAAAATGAGAGCGATACTCTTCAAGAGGCGAATCTCGATATCGTGGACAACGTGAGATGCGCGATAATTCACAATGCCTCGACAATAGCGGTTCCCGAGGGTGTCGTGCCGAGTATGATTTGCGCCGGTGCTCCCGGGCACAATTGGCGAAGGGACACTTGCCACGGTGATTCCGGTGGACCGTTGCAGATAAATCATCCCGCAAATTTTTGCCTCTATCAAATCGTCGGTATAACGAGTTTCGGTACGGGCTGCGCTTTCGCGGATTTCCCGGGAGTTTACACTCGAGTCTCGCACTATCTCGACTGGATCGAGAACATTGTCTGGCCCCGGAAATAGAGCTAATCGAACTTCCGTTACACGGTTTTGAGACTTTCAAAAAAAAAAGTACCACGATTCAGCGGCTGATTCAAGAAAAAAATTCGAAGGTAAAAAAAATCGTTCGTTTTTTTTTTTTTATTCAGTTTTCTCGATGATCGAAAATTGCGAATAATAATACTCAACGTTATTGAAAAATATGTTTGTCGATGAATCTCGGATTTCTGCGATATTATCGTTGGAGAGAAAAAAAAAACCGTAAGAAATCATCGAAAACGATCAATTTGAATTTTTAGAGCGATGAGAGAGAGAGTATCGAATAGTTTGAATTAAAAAAAGCAAAAAGCTCGTTTCGTATAAATTTAATTGTAATTATAACGCGCGTCGTTGGACTAGAAAGTATCCGTTCGTCTCATCAGCTCCACTCGTAAGTTCGAGTTTTACGATCGTGAACGGTTTCCCAGGTGAGACCGTCGCCGTAAGGTCCATGCGGCGATGGGAACAAAACGTGCCACCAAGTTCTGCGAATCAAAAGCGATTTTTTTTTTCGTTCAATTATATTCCAATTATAAAAAAATTTCTCAGCGATGAAACAAATTATTCGAATCAGCTTTACGATAACGAAAATGAGGATACAAATATTATACAAATATTACAAATATTCTCATTTTTTTTTTTTTTCAAACAAAATTTCGATACAAATATATGAAAAATTAAGCCAGTTTTGCGAATGATTAATTTTTGGGGAAAATTTTTATTCTCGTCGAGGTAGAAATTTACCTGCCGCGCAATCCCAGAAATAGACGCCAGTTATCTCGCGGACCGAAGTCATAAGGATTTTCATAAATTCGCCCCATTGATTTGTACTTTGCCGATTCCGTGCTGTTTATATGGGCCTCGATGCTCGTTTCTCCCCTGGCTATGAGACCCGCGTGCCACCAGGTCAGCGATCCCAAAGCCCCGAACGTTCCGACGCATATCAATCCGGCGAAAATGATTATCCTTCTTCGCCATTCTTTTTGTCTCGTTTCCTCCGCCTGTTTGGCTATCCGAGCCACCTCTTCGGAATTCAAATGGGCGAACGATTCCGTCTGGAGAGTTTAACGAAATTTGATCGAATTTTTTTTTTTACATTATTTACAAAAACTCAATTTTTCGCAAAAAATTAATGTAAAAGATGCGCAATTTGTTTTTTTAATCATCATACAAGCTCTCGGGAAGATGAAAATTTTTGAAAATTAAAAGAAAAAATATCGCGCCAACCAACCATCGCTATGATCTGGGAATTATTTATTCGAACCGGATGACCGTCCAAATCGGGTTCTTCGGCAGGGAAGAATTCTTGATACGCTATCTCAACGCCAAAAGTCATTATGAACGTTATTCCCAGCACTGTGAAAGCCATGTACTGAAGGAAGTGCCTGTGATTGTAGTGACCCACGCAATTGTTCAACCATGCTAAAGTTTTTTATTATTTTTTTTTTATTCAGAAAATTTCAACGATAAACATGTGGCTGATAAATTTTTTTTTTAGGATTTTATCAAAACGAAAAATCACCGATATTTCATATAGAGCTGGAAAAAAAATTTTCCATCATGCAAAATTGATTTATAATGATTTTTATGACGGAGACACTTGTGGATTTCATTGGGAAAAATTATCATTGAACTTTGGGGATCGAATCGGAGTAAAAAATTATTATTACAGTTCAATCTTCGAGAACTGATAAATTGATGACAAAATTGAAATTTAATATTTCAAATACGATTATAGTTGGTGAAATGATAAAAAAAAAATAAAAAAAAAAAATAAATAAATTTCGAGCGTTAATCGATTTGGCACAGCTTCGTGCTTAATACACGTAAAATTTTCAAGGATACGACAGTGATGATCCATTTTGAGCACACACTTGTTGCATATGGAACAATGATGAGTTCTGGGTGGTTTTGGCTTTATGCACTTTTTGCATATGCTTACCGCCTCCGGTATAAGTCCACCCTGAGGCGGACAACCGGCTGGTACTTTTACGCCCATATAATAATGGAAGCAAACATTGGCGAGCAACCAATTTCCAATTATGAGTAATATTATCGTCGCCGGAGGACTCTTTTCCCACCAATATGGCAATCCTATCCAATAGGCGATATATACAATGGCTGCGGTCAATAGCGTCACCATTATCACAAATACCTGAAAAAAAAAAAAAAAAAAAAGTACTCCGATGAATCGAGTCTAGGGGAATAAATTTTTTTGATATTGCAATATAACGAGGAAAAAATTCCAAATGCTAAATTCATTTAATAATCCAAATAATAATAATAATAATGAATAATCCAAATGCTAAATACCTAAATAATTTTTTTTTATAATTAGATAAACAATTTTTGCTGTTGTGCAATAATAATAATAAATAATCCAAATGCTAAATACCTAAATCATTTTTTTTTTTTATAATTAGATAAACAATTTTTGTTGTTGTGCGCAAAAATTGTTTATCCGATGAAACTGGAAATCCTCTTGGGTAATGAATATTTTGAATTTTCATAATTTCTCGTTTTCAAGACAAAATATTCAAAAAATCTCTGGCGTACCGTCATAAAAGGCTCAAACTTGGTAGAAATGTTCACAAACTCAACGATAATTCTGCTCGAAATTGAATTATCCAAAAATCTTCGTTTTTTTTCTTCTGACACATAAAATTCATTTATAAATAGTAAAATTCATTTATAAACAGTAAAATTCATTTATAAACAAAAAAATTCATTTATGAACAAAAAAATTTATTTATAAACAAAAAAATTCATTTATAAACAAAAAAATTTATTTATAAACAAAATCAGAAATATTGATATTAAAAATTTTACACAGAGATACAATGCGGATGCTTCGATATTCTCAGCATCGGTCGCTCGGCGGCGGCGTGCCAGAGATTTTTTTTTTACACTTTCCCCGGTTCAATTTCCCAATGTAAAATAATATTTTTTTTTCTGCAATTCTCTGTACTGTCCTGGGATATCGTGAAGTTTTTTTTTTGCGAAAGTGTCCAAATGCCTGGATCGGAGTAAAATGGAAAAAGAAAGAAAAAAAAAAAAAAATACTCACAGGTCCCAGGCAGGCGGTGAAATTCTCAACGAACCAAAATATTGGCTCCATGAGTATGTCACAGGCGTATGCCCAATTTAAAAAATCATTGTAGAACAATGATTTAACGGTGATACGAAGACGCGACGATTTCTCCTTGAAATACGACCTGTGCTCCGAAAATCTTGCACGGTCAATCACAATTTTGTACGAACAGAAAAATAGTTGGAAAATTTTTTGCAAAAAAAAAGTATATATATATATATATATATCATTGCTCGTTACCTGAGTATCTTTGGTGCTCTGAGAATTGACCACTGTATTCTCGTCATATCGGCACGTATTATCACACAGAATTACACGAAAAAAGTCGAAATAACACGTTTCGATGAATCTCAAAGTTTCGATATTCGCTGAAACATCTTGCATATTTTTTTTTTTTTTTTTTATTCATATAGTTTACTAATTTTCACGATTCAGGGAGTCTCGCGAAAAACATCCGTTGATTTTTCGTTCGAACCCCGGAAAAACGCTAACGCTTAACATCAATCAACGAATAAACATTGAGCTCGTCTTTATTTGTATATAATATGAAAGAGGGAAATTGAGAAACAGGTGATACGGGTGGACGGATCATTCGAGTAGCTCATTCTGTGAGGAAAAATGAGTAAATTCTAGTCAAACGACGATGCATCGTCGAGGATAACGTAGATTGTCGAGGCAAAAATGTAGGAATCTACCGGCGAGGCGCGAAAAAATAAAATTATGAACTTATATCACTATCTAAAAAAAAAGAAAAAAAAAGAGCAAATTGTAATTTGAATTTACTGCTCGTTTCATGACTTGAAAATTGCTAAAAATCTTGGAGAAGAATAAATTCTATTTGGCAGGAAGAATTTAGAGATTATTAATTATTGTAATTAAAAAAAAAAAAAATTAACACTTGTTTGGGACAAAAAAAATTGTATCTACAAATTTTTCGTTGGAAAATGTTTTATTATGAACATTTTTTGCAAGTTACAATTTCGTTGAAATCCTCAAAAAAAAAAAAACGTATTCAATTTTTCCTAAATATCATATATCCTCGATTGATTTTAAATTGAAATAATGTATGCCAATTTTTTTTTTTTTACAAATTGACATAAATAATTTTATCGTGCATGCCAAAAGTCGAGTGCTTCGAGTTGGCAATGAAAAGCCTGGAGATAAAACAATCGTGAGATTGTTTGGAGTTTCTCTTGATGGATCCCTAAAAGACAGACATGACCTGATAAATGAAAAGAAAGAAAAAAAAATATATATTCAAAATTCGCAGCCCGTTCGTTATAAAATCACCCGAGGCATGATAAATTACAGTTTATAAAGTGAAAAATTAAAAAAAAAAGTGTGGAGGTGAATACTCGCCTTGGAATCGTAGCATACACGACCGTAGTGCACTCCTGGTGGCGAATGCCAAGGCGCCGTTATGTCGGGCAAAGTAAGAAAATTCAAAAACAAATCTTACAGCTCGGATATGGCATTTATACGTTGATTATTTTATATTTTATTTTTATTTATTTATCATAAATTATTTTACGAACATGATCGACAGTATTTTTAACTCACACCAAATTTACTCCAAAAATGTAAGTGATTCCTTTGCTTGTTCATTCCATGAAAAGTAAACAATCTTTGAAGCAACGCAACGAACGAAAGTAAGAATCATTACTTATTCGGTCACTAATTAAATTTAGTTTTTGATTTTTATTTTCATGCAATAAGCTCAAAAGAAAAATCATTCAATTCATGCAATCCAGGATTCACTAATTTTTAAATATAATTAATAATGAGACAAATCATTAATTATTATTATTATTAAGAATTGCCTCTATGAGCAAGTAATTAATTTTAATTTTTGTTTATGTTAAAATTGTCTGTGGCACATTTTTTTTTCAATATCAACTGCTGGAATTAAAATCAAATTTTTTGCTCGTCTTAGAAAATTTTTTGGAGTAAAAAAAATCAAAATGTTTGACAAAAGTAGTGAATTTAAAAAAATTTTTTTCTTACAGCGCGAATGCATTTCGATTCACGTGGGCCAAGCGGGAGTACAATTGGGTGCTACGAGCTGGGAGCTCTATTGTCTCGAGCATGGAATCGGTCCGGACGGTCAGATTCAGGATGACTCGTCGAAATCAACCGAGGACGATGGTCTCGACGCATTTTTCGTTCATCCAGCTGCTGGAAAATACGTTCCTCGTGCTATAATGGTCGATCTCGAGCCATCGGTCATCGGGCAATTTCAAAATTCCTCGTATCGACATCTGTTTCATCCGGATCAATTGATATGCGGCAAGGAAGATGCCGCGAATAATTATGCCCGAGGACGTTACACAGTTGGCAAGAGACTCATCGATAATTTGTCAGACAAAATCAGACTTCTCGCTGAGAG
The DNA here is from genome assembly GCA_963564615.1 of Rhorus exstirpatorius. Lineage (NCBI taxonomy): Eukaryota > Metazoa > Arthropoda > Insecta > Hymenoptera > Ichneumonidae > Rhorus > Rhorus exstirpatorius. The sequence goes on along the minus strand of OY751314.1, from coordinate 46,933,241 downwards.
TTGTAACGGTCTCATTGGCTTTCTCGTCTTTCACTCGGTCGGTGGAGGTAAAATAAAATAAAAAATATCGTTTCTAGAGTTTTAATTTAAAAAAAAAAAAAAAACTTATCGAATATCTCCAAAGGTGGGAATCCCAAGTAAGATTTTATGAGAGCATAATGAATATTCCAGCAAGAAATTTTACAAACTTTATTTTCACGTTTCAAAAGGGATTCTTGATAATAATTTTTTTTTTCGTATCAAAATCGATTTCATTTTTTAAAAAATTATTCTATATGCACTTGCGATCAATACTTTTGGAAATATACGTTTTCATACTTTCAATTTAGAAATTTAAAAACAAGTTTCAAGAATTGATTAATAGCATTTTACAAAATGAAAGCACAAAGAAATTTTTCTTTTTTTTTTTTTTCTTTCTTGAAACTTTCCAGTCAATGTGAAAATTATAGAATAAGAGATATGAATTTTATAAATTTAATGATCATTCCAGCAAGAAATTTTACAAACTTCATTTTCACTTTTCAAAAGGCCTTGATAAGAATTTTTTTTTGGTATCAAAGTCAATTTCATTTTAAAAAAATGATTATATAGGCACTTGCGATCAATAATTTTGGAAATATACGTTTTCATACTTTCAATTTAGAAATTTAAAAAAAGTTTCAAGAATCAATAATAGTGTTTCACAAAATGAAAGCACAAAGAAATTACTCTTTTTTTTTTCTTTCTTGAAACTTTCCAGTCAATGTGAAAATTATAGAATAAGAGATATGAATTTTATAAATTTAATGATCATTCCAGCAAGAAATTTTACAAACTTTATTTTCACGTTTCAAAAGGGTTTCTTAAAAAGAATTTTTTTGGCATCAAAATCGATTTCATTTTTAAAAAAATGATTATATAGGCACTTGCGATCAATACTTTTGGAAATATACGTTTTCATACTTTCAATTTAAAAATTGAATACAAGTTTCAAGAATTGAATAATAGCATTTCACAAAATGGAAGCACAAAGCAATTACTCTTTTTTTTTCTTGAAACTTTCCAGTCAGTGTGAAAATTATAGAATAAGAGATATGAATTTTATAAATGTAATGATCATTCCTGCAAGAAATTTTACAAACTTCATTTTCACGTTTCAAAAGGTCTTGATAAAAAATTTTTTTTGGTATCGAAGTCATTTTTTTTTTTTTAAATGATTATATAGGCACTTGCGATCAATAATTTTGGAAATATACGTTTTCATACTTTCAATTTAAAAATTGAATACAAGTTTCAAGAATTGAATAATAGCATTTCACAAAATGCAAGCACAAAGAAATTTTTCTTTTTCTTTCTTGAAACTCTCCAGTCAATGTGAAAATTATAAAACAAGAGATATGAATTTTATAAATATAATGAATATTCAAAAAAAAAATGTCGAAATAAATTTTTACTAACCGCATCGATCGAATTTCGTCGATTAATACATATATTTTTCCAAACATTGTTAATTCACGAATTCTTTAAAAAAAAAAAAAATAGGCACCGGATCCGGTTTTAATACCCTGTTGATGGACGATATTTGCAATCATTTTGGCAAAAAGAGCAAACTCGAATTTACGGTTTATCCATCGCCGACGATAAGCACAGCCGTGGTCGAGCCATACAATGCAATTCTCTCGACTCACTCGACCCTCGATTATTCCGACTGTACGTTTATGGCGGACAACGAGGCTCTCTATGACATATGCCGACGTAAATTGGATCTCGATCGGCCGATGTACGCAAGTTTGAATCGCGTTATAAGCCAGGTCATATCGTCGATAACGGCGAGTCTACGTTTCGGTGGTTCGCTCAATGTCGATCTCTCGGAATTTCAAACGAATCTCGTGCCATTTCCCCGTATACACTTTCCCGTTTGTTCTTACGCGCCGATATCGAACAACGCGACGGTCGGTCACAATACAATGACCGTAAATGAATTAACGAGCGAGTGCTTCGAGCCGAAAAATCAAATGGCCAAATGTGATCCACGAAGAGGAAAATACATGGCATGCTGCTTGCTGTATCGCGGAGATGTTGTACCCAAGGATGTTAATTTTGCGATTGCATGTATAAAACAGAAGCACGGTATTGAATTCGTCGATTGGTGCCCCACGGGATTCAAGGTGAGAAGAATAAATTGAGTAAATTTGAATAAAAAAAATAAATAAATGAATGAAAATTTTTGATTCAGTCGAATTAATGATAAATTTGAAAAATTATTGCTTTTTGCAAATTTTTCGGAAATTGAAAAGAAGAAAATTAAAAATTTCGTGATATTTAAATTTTAATAAATTCGAATCCTTTCACCGATTTCCGCCAAGTTCTCCTCTGACCATCCTGATGCGGTGTGGCCCACGGTCAGGGAAAACTGGGAAAACCTGGAAATGTCAGGAAATTTTAAATTGTTCAGGGAAACCGGGAAATGTCATGGAAATTTTCATTCAGTGATGGAAAAATTTTTTAATTACAAAAATTAAAATTCAAACTCTTCGGTCAATCAGGATGAACGGTGATTGTTCTTGAAAATTTTTCATTTGCATCCGCATCAAGGCACTTTCGTTGACTTGAAATGTTTTTCTTACTTTTGTTGACTTTAAATATTTTTTGTTTGTTCGTTTTTTGATCTCTTCATATCAAATTTTCGGGCTTCAGGAAAAAATTCGAGCGGATTCATAATCAGCGGAAAATTTTCAACCGACTGGAGCCTGAAAATAGTGAGAAAGACGGAAAAAAAAATCTCCAATTTTTGCCCACTTTTTTGAAAATCTGAAAATAACGAAATTTCAAATGCCCATAACTTTCAAAAACATGTTTTATACAATTGTACTCCATTTGCGTGGAAAAATTTATATCGATGTTTCAAAATTTCCGAAATTAATCACAGAAATATTACAAAATTTTCAAAATTTATTTAAAAAAAATTCTTTTTGATCGTTTTTATTCAAATTCGATACCAAGCGCATATTCTGTTTAAATTATACGCCCAATCTCGGGGTCGAGATGTTGCAAACAATTTTTTTTTAATTATAGCAACGAACGTGTCATTTTATAAATTCAAAATTTGCCCAAAGATTCGTAAAGATCGAAGAACAAAGAGATATGAATTTTATAAATGTAATGATCATTCCAGCAAGAAATTTTACAAACTTCAATCTCACGTTTCAAAAAAGGTTTCTTGATAAGAATTTTTTTTTGGTATCAAAATTGATTTCATTTTGAAAAAATGATTATATAGGCACTTGCGATCAAGACTTTTGGAAATATACGTTTTCATACTTTCAATTCGGAAATTAAAGACAAGTTTCAAGAATTAAAAAAATAGAATTTCACAAAATGAAATAACAAAGAAATTACTCCATTTTTTGCCTTTTTTCTTGAAACTTTACAGTTAATGTGAAAATTATAGAACAAGTGATATGAATTTTATAAATATAATGATCATTCGAGCAAGAAATTTTACAAACTTTATTTTCACGTTTCAAAAGGGTTTCTTAAAAAGATTTTTTTTTATATCAAAGTCGATTTCATAAAAAAAAAAAAAATGATTCTATAGGCACTTGCGATCAATACTTTTGGAAATATATGTTTTCATACTTTTAATTCAGAAATTAAAAACAATTTTCAATCATTTAAAAAATTAAATCACAAAGAAATTACTCTACTATTTTTTTTCTTTCTTGAAAATTTCCAGTCAATGTGAAAATTATAGAACAAGTGACATGAATTTTATAAATATCCATCATTCCAGCAAGAAATTTTACAAACTTCATTTTCACGTTTCAAAAGGGTATCTAAGATTTTTTTTTTCGTATCAAAATCGATTTCATTTTTAAAAAATTATTCTACAAGCACTTGCGATCAATACTTTTGGAAATATACATTTTCGTACTTTCAATTTAGAAACTGAAAAAAAAAGTTTCAAGAATTGAATAATAGAATTAAAAAAAAAAAAATACGAAAGCACAAAGAAATTAGAAAATAAGAATTGGCGATTGCTTTTTTTTTCCCCCCTCGTTTTTTCAGGTAGGTATAAATTACGAGCCACCCACGGCGATACCCGGTGGCGATCAGGCGAGGGTACAGCGTGCCGTGGCGATGCTGAGCAATACAACGGCGATAGCCGATGCCTGGATAAGACTCAATCGTCAATTCAGGCTCATGTATTCGCGAAGAAGTTTCGTTCATTGGTACATAAGCGAGGGCATGGAGCTCGATGAATTTAACGAAGCAACGGAGAATATAGCCGCACTGGCGATGGATTATCACGAGATATCGGTCGATACTCCCATTTCCGACGATTCCAGCGACGATAACGAATACTGATATTCAGAATTCGTTAAAAAAACAAAAACAAAAACACCCCACACACACACACACACAAAAATTATGGGAATTATCCATCGAAAGTTTTGTATAATATTTTTATTTCGATAACTTTTATTTTATTTTTTCGTGTCTTTTTATTTTGATAATTTATTTATTGTGAGTCAATAGTGAAATGAATAATAATTGAAGAAAAAAAAAAAAGGATACACGGGTAACTTTTGATTGATACAAGGATATCTTTATTATTTTTTTTTTTTTTTCGCAAATTGTTTCATCGTCGAATATATCTCTTTCTCATTGCCCATATACTTATATATTATCAACGAGGAAAGTTTAATGAGGTACAAAGGTAATATATATATTTATTTTTAGGATTTCTCGTCGTACGAATTCTCGTCTTTGACGTTAAACATGTTTTTTTTTTTTTTTTTACAACAGACTCACGAAATATATAGTCTCGAATAAATTCTTTTGTTCACATATATTTATATATATATATGTATGTGTGTATATTAGGGTGAATCGGAAAATTAAAAAACTTTTGGCTACCCTCAAAAATCAAGGATATCATTGAAATAAAGGTCTCCGTGCAATGATTCGATTTTTTGACAATATATAGGGGGCGCGCGGGACGTTTAAAAACGCCAGTTTTAACGTTAAATTCACTTTAGCACTGATAACCGGAAACAGTTCATTCCAAAAATTCTGATTTTTTTATATAAGGTGCCGAGATATGTACCCTTTCAATCCCACATTCACGGAACATTAACGGATGGTTCATATTTTCGAAAAAAATCTCTGAAAATCAATATTTTAACTATTTTTCAATTATACCTAATAGTTAAATGTTGATTTTTTTTCTTCCAAAACGTTTTTGTATTTGTTCCATCTTTTTTTTTTCTCGGAAAACTCGGAATCAGTATTGCTTACAATGCGAAAATTGCTGAATAATAAATCTTTATTTTGGAAATTTTCATATTCACGAAAAAATGGTGTGAATCAATAAAATATAAAAATTTCCAAAATAAAGATTTATAATTCAGCAATTTTCGCATTGTAAACAATACTGATACCGAGTTTTACAAGAAAAAAAAAGATGGAACAAATACAAAAACGTTTTAGAAGAAAAAAATCAACATTTAACGATAGGTATAATTGAAAAATAGTTAAAATATTGCTTTTCAGAGATTTTTTTCGAAGATATGAACCATCCGTCAATGTTCCGTGAATGTGGGTTTGAAAGGGTACATATCTGGGCACATTATATAAAAAAATCAGAATTTTTGGAATGAACTGTTTCCGGTTATCAGTGATAAAGTGAATCTAACGCTAAAAATGGCGTTTTTAAAAGTCCCGCGCGCCCCCTATATATTGTCAAAAAATCGAATCATTGCACGGAGACCTTTATTTCAATGATATCTTTGATTTTTGAGGGTAGCCAAAAGTTTTTTAATTTTTCGATACACCCTAGTGTATATATATAATATATATATATGCATCTTTTAGATAATTATCAATATATATTCTTGATGATTTTTAAAATGTATAATCGATAACGTTGGTAGATTGTGATTGTTATTATTATCATTATTAAACAGTAATAAGGTACAGGAGGATCACACGAGACGAGGCCGAAGGAGGCCACGTTTCTCTTATACTTGGTCGGCTCTAACTAATCGCGAGTCACATTAGTTTTTTTTTTTTTTTTCCCATCAAACTACATTTTTCTTTCGTGTTAAAGATTTATTTTTTCGGATTTTGTCGAATGAGAGAGAGTTCTCTGAATTTGAAAAATCTGTTTTACGAACTTCACGATTGATCGACAAAAATTCTTGGTGATCTGCTCTGCGGCTTTTTTTACTCAGCAACGAAATATAATTTTAATTATTTATCGTCAAATGATTCCAATAGTTTCAGTTTTTGAAAAAAAAAAAAATAAACATCCGTTGTCGTTATTTCAAATAAATTTACTTCTTTTTTCCTTATTTAATTTATCGACGATCGCTTTCCAAGATTTTCTTTCATAATGAGACTCTAATTTTTTTTTTCCATGATTATCGTCGATTTATGGTGAATCAATCGAACAACTTCAAAAATGAAGGAAAATGTTGATTTTTACAAAAATTGCCCCAAACGACAAAGTCTGCGAATTGTTCACTCTGAATGTTTTTTTTTTCATGTTAACACATTTCGTAGCGGAGGCCACAAAAAATTAATGTCGATTAGCGTTTAAAGGTTTGTAATTACGATTTTTTGAAATTTAGTACTCATTTTACTAGTACGCAATGGAGATACCTTAATTCCTTCAAATTTTTTTGTTTTTTTTTGTTCGTTTCGCAGACTCTCGCTCATCTATGAAAACATGGAAGAAATTTTGGAAATCCTTGCGGAGACTGATGCGTGTTTTTTTTTCCGAAGAAATTGTATTGGAAAAGGAGGAAGAAGAAGAAGAAGAAGAAGAAGAAGAAGAAGAAGAAGAAGAAGAAATAGAAAAGGACAAGTGGATGAGGAAGGAGCAGACAGCCCAATCGTGACAAGAGATTCTTTTGCTTTTGACGTAGAAAGAGGTAAAATTTTCGAATTTAAAAATATTTCGAGTATCCGTTGGCTTCTCGCAAGAAGTTTCACAGTTCTATAAATTTTTTTTCTTTTTTTTTCCTTCTCGTTTAGCTTCTTTTCACAATTAATTCCAATTTTTCGATTACATTTGAAAAAAAAAAGAATGTTAATCGAATGATAAAAGTTAAAATTACATTTAAAGCGATTCAATATTTCTTGCTGATGGATGGAAATGGCAACGTAAAATGTTATTTGGAGTAATCTTGAAATATTCAATTTTTTCGGATTGAGAAAATTAAATTTTATCAAAATTTTTGAAAAATATAATGACGATTCAAACGGAGAATACATTCAAATCCTGATAATCGTGTTCATACTTTTCATAATACTGTAATTTGCTTGCTCTTCATATATTTGTATAGAAATATTGATGACGTCATAATCGTCGGGTATTTGAAAGGCTTGGGAAGATGTTGAGTGATGTGTAACGTCTCGATACACATATTTACACGTGAATTCTCCATTGAGAATGAAAATCCTCATTAAATCTTGTATTTAACGATCGTGAAGAATTTTCTGATATCCTTCTTGTCACGTTTCCGTTATTGCCTCGACGAGTAATATCCCGTCGAGTCGAGTTCATCGTCGCGTCGACGCGTCGTCGATTATTTTCTCCCATAATTTCACGAAAATATTTTCCAATTTATCCGATAATTTCAAATAAAAAGGATCTCATAAGACAGTGTCGAGGGTATCGAGACTTCGAAGAAGTTGCTCGTCCTTCGAGCACCATTGAACGAGCTCATCGATCGTAACGACGCCATCCTTGTTAGCATCGATCAGCTGTGAATATATATTATTTTTCAAAGAAAAAACAAAAATCTTTAATTTGCTCGCCAATTAAAATAATATTTTACTTCTTTAAGAATCGTTTCAGCCAATTAGAGAAACGCGAAAGTTGAATAATAATTATTATTGATTTGACTTAATTATTATGACTAATAATAATAATTGTTCGTGAAGCAAAAGCTATATTTGATTTTTCAATAAATTTTTATTATTAAAAATTCAACTTTCACGTTTTATTCCATCAAAGTGTAAAAATGATAAATATTTTTTACTGTAAACGAGAAACGAAGAAAAAAAAGTATGAAAATTTTAAATAATTTTTCTCTTGTATATCTAAAAAAAAAAAAAACTGGAAAAAGATGATCTTACGTGAAAAATTCGATCGACGTGTTCCCTAGCGGCAGTGCCAGGCTCGGCTATCTGTGGCTGAGTATAACGTCCGAGCATCTCGTAGATCGATCCAACGACATCGAGCATCTCCTCTTTGCTGATCAGACCATCGCCATCGAGATCGTAAAGACCAAAGACCCACTGGAGCTTTTCCTCCACCGAGCCTCTCGATACTTTCGACAGAATCGACAAGAATTCCTGGACAAAATGACGAGGAAAAACCAAGCAACAACAAAAAAAAAACCATCAAACTCGGTATTGTTGCCTCATGAATATTTGCAATTTCAACGATTTTTCCTTGCTCAATGAATTATCGATTTTAAAACTTGATATAAATGAAAAAAAAAACGAACGTCAAGTTTTGTTTTCAAATTACAAAATATAAATTAATGATTCATTTGTCTTTTTCACAAAAAGAAAAAAAATTTGAATGATGAAAAATTCCCTTGATTATGCGACTCTTACCTCAAAGCTAATCTTTCCGGATGGTTTTCTCTGCATGGTGTTGAATACGTAATGAGCGTACTGACTCGCATCTAAAGAAATTATTCAACGTAGATTTTTGGTTAAAAAAAAAATCACGAGAGAGTCATGTAAGAATGTCACGAAAAGTTGTCCAAACGAAGATTTCCAATGTGGTATATCAACGTGCAAATATGAACAAAGTTTTGTCAGGAGGAAATTGAATTTCTGAAATAAACTTCTGTGGTCGTGGAAGTCTTAGAGTGTGAGTCAATTTACGCGATAATGAATTTTTCCAAAGCTTGGCTGATGAAAGGTCGTACTTGCTAAATGTGTGAAGGGAGATACGAGAAACAAAGTTGATCGTATGGAAATTTCAAAGTGATAACGATGCTGTGCAATGAAACAGTAAATTTAAAGAGGGAGGACACTTTGCAAATGAGCTGCGAGATATTTTTGTATTTGAGGTTTAGACGATTCGTTTTTCCAGGCTATGTTCAAGCTTCTTCGAAACGTGTCCATTGATGGACAAAAAAATGGAGAAAAAGCAATTTTAATTGCAAAAATTTAATAAAATTGTGACACTGTAGCTTTGTATCCGTAAAAAATGTGTGTGTTTCACAATGCCAAATTCGTGAAACAAAACAAAAATTTACCGATGCCGATAATATGTTTATAATTATACAAAATTTATTTACATCAATTGAATAGTTTTTTCGATATTTTTGTTCCAACGTTCCGCTACTCGAAAAGTCAATTTCACGTCGAAATTTTGATTATTTGAATTCTTTGAATAAAATTTCCTACAACTATACAAACCTTGAAAATTTCTTGCATAAATATGCATACTAAGGAGGTCCTTATTCAGACTTTTTTTCAAATTTTAATGGTCTCACCCCCCAAATCGGTTACAAATAAATTTTAAAAAAATCCCTCAATTTTTTCCGATTTTTATTTTGGTGTTGACCCTGGCCAGCGAGGTCAAAGTTTCCTGTAAGGAAAACATGGGGTTTTCAGGGATTACTGTACAAAATTCGAAAGCATAAATTATTTTTCAGCCGAAAAATGCAAAGTTTTTGGAATTTTATCTACATTGATGCAGCTATATGAAAAAAAAATTGATACTATTTTTTTTGAGTTTTATATGAGTTATTTCACGTGTAATAGATTTTTTTTTCTCAAAAAAGAGTTTTTTTTCTCTTTTCTGAAAAACACGGTTTTCAACGGTTTTTTATTTATAATTATTGATAAAAATACTATTTTTAGCTTAATAGTTCAAAATTCTTTGAAACTGGTCTGCAATGAAGCCAGTTCATGAAAAAAAATTAAAAACACTATTTTTAAAAATTTTGTGTGAGTTGTTCAAGATCTACTCGGTATTTTCCCCCGAAAATCACTGTTTTTTAGGACTTTTTTCTCATAGTATTGATAAAAAAAAATATTTCTCAACTCGATAATTTCAAAGTCTTGAGAATTAGTCTTGAATGGTCTTGAATGGACATGGAAAAAAAAAAATTAACTTATGGTATCCAAACTTCTACATACGGTATTTAAGATCAAATATGATTTTGTTTTTTAAATTCTTTTCTGATTATGGGATTTTAAAGAATTGAAAATTAACATCTACATCTCTTTTTTCTCTGTAACATATGAGCATTCTATATAGGTTATTCCATTGTAATTCGATAATTCACGAACTTATCGCATAAAAAACCAACTTATACCTGAAAAACCGTGTTTTTCGAGGAACAATGCCGAGTACACGTGGAACAACCCATATAAAATTTGTTAAAATAATGTTTTTAATTTTTTTCATGAGCTGGCATCATTGCAGGCTAGTTTCAGAGAATTTTAAACTAGTTAGCTGGGAAAAATTTTTTTTGTCAATTATTATAAATAAAAAAATCGTTGAAAATCGTGTTTTTGAAAAAAAAAAAATCTATTCGACGTGAAATAACTCATATAAAACCCAAAAAATAGTGTTATCAATTTTTTTTTCGTTTAGCCGCATCAATGTAGATGAGGTTCGAAAAATTTTAGATTTTTCGGCTGAAAAATATCGATGCTTTCGAATTTTATACAGTAATCCCTAAAAACTTCATGTTATTATTCTTATGGGAAACTTTGACCACGCTGGCAAGGGTCAATCACAAAAACAAAAATCTAAAAAATTCAGGGATTTTATTTATTTATTTGTAACCGATATGGGGCGTGAGACCATTAAAATTTGAAAAAAGCCTAAATAAGGACTACCTCAATGCATACATAGTATATAAAGGTGTTTAAAAAAAATCGATTTTCCAAAGTTAGTTTAGGGAGAAAATAAATTTATGCCAAAAGATATGAATGTTTGGTTGAGTGGAAGATTCGCTGCATTTGATTTTTCATTTTTTTCCCCTTTTTATCGAATTTGTGACGAATAATTGCTAATAAAAAATTTTTATTGCGCTCGCAGCTGCCAGAGGATCATTTTGAGTCTTAAGGGAGCTTTCCAGTGTGACAGCCCGAAAAATCGCTGTTTTTCGCGATTTTTTTTTTTAAAGAAAAAATAATCTAATCGGTCTGGTTTTTTTTTTTAATATTAATTGGGTATTAAAGAATACAAAACAATTTTTTAAAGATCGATTTATTTATTAATTAATATCTATAAAAATGATGAAACAATTGTTGCAGAAAATGCACTTGGATGTGGTGTCCACGTTGGGGGTTACAATTTTGATTTGAAACAAAAAACACAAAAAGATTATTGATCGGTATATAATTGGCTTTCGTGCTATGGAGGCTTTTTTTTTTTTTTTTGCAAAAATGGCGCCGGTTTGAACAAAAAGTATCGATTTTAGCATTTTTTTTGGCAGTTTTTTTTACAAAAAAATAGGAAGATGTCAAAAAAAAAAAAGCTTCCATAGCACGATAAACAATGACGTTAAGAATATTTTGTAAAAAATTCAACTCGATAGCTTTAAAACTCTGCCCTCCAGGTTGGACACCGTTTTAAAAAATGCTGTTTCGAGAAAAACGCGTTCAAAGTTTCAAGTGAGGAAGTGATGGCCGACGCGGCAGCTGTAGCGCTCCGTTCCCTTCTTCCAAGAAATGCTGTACAGTAACCGAAATAATCTGAATTTCGGCATGAAAATTTCAGGGAATATTCGGAAGAGTGTATACTATTCGATAAAGCAAAAAAAAAAATCGATTTTTTGAAAATTTCACACTGGAAAGCTCCCTTAAATATGATGATCTGTGAATTTTATCATTCCAATTCATGTTTAAATTGGGTCCCAAACGGATTTTCACTTCATTATTTCACTATTTTTCAAAACTATCGCTCACAATAAGTGAAAAAACCGTTTGGCGTTATAAGTATCACTTTAAAAATTGAATAGAATCTTAAATAAACTCCTGTTAAAAAATGAACTTGGTAGCCGAAGTTCCTTTGCTTTGATTTTTTTCCGAGTGCCCGTCCCATCATAGCGGTTGACTGCCGTTCAGTAGGCAACTTGTCAACTGTTGCAACAATGAAATTAAATGAAAAATGGTTCATGTCATCGAAAAACGAGAGGGATGTGAATGATTTCATTACTAAAAAATCATTGTTTTTGCTTAATCAGTATAATTTGCCTTATGATTTTCTTGACATAAGTCTTAGAATCATGAAAATCAGAGGCATCTTATACCAAATGTATGGAAATTTTACCGGGTTTGAGAGTAGTTAACGATACTGCTGAAAGAGCAGTTTCTTTTGGCCCAGGATTTTAATTTATTATCGACAATAGACGAAGATCAGAGGCAATATCTTTTGTAAATTGTCAAATTTCACCTCGAGCAGTATCCCACTTGTCAAAAGAAAGAGCTGTAGCATCACCATTGCCAACAAACGCCACTGAATAAAAAAATTAATTTAATTCGAAAAATAAAAATTGAGTAATATCATGTTTTTGTGTTTTGATTGAATGATAATCAGAAAATTCGTTAGACACGCCCCTATTAAATATCTACCGAGGAGTTAAAATTCTAAGAGCATTTCATTCAAGACACAAACTGAAGCTCTGGCAGCTGTGAGTGCAAAAAAAAATTTCTACCAGCATTCATCACACATTCGATAAAAAAGAAAAAAAATTGAAAATCAAATGTAGCGGATCTTCCACACAATCTGAAATTCCTATCTTTTGGCAAAAAATGTTTGTTCTACCTAAACATAATTACGTTGGAAAATCGAATTTGTTTTTAAACACCCTAATATATATATTTATGATTTTCTATCTTCGATATTTGAGTGAAATGTCAGGTTCGTTCGGACTCACCACCCTGGGGAAAGAATTGCGAAAATATTTGCTTGAATGCTTCCTCATCGACGAGACCGGTCGGGCATTCCTGCTTGAATCCACGATAAATAAGCTGTATCTCTTTGCGGGTGAATCTCGTTGTCGCTGCTAATATACCGAGCTCTTCCGGTCTGTGACGACCACCTAGAGCAAGACTGGCTGCTGCAGAACCCCCCAAAATGCTCACGTCATCCTCAAGCTCGACCTCTGCAAGAGTCAACCGTTCCTAAAGCTCCTTGTGACTGTTTTCTTTTTTTTCATCAAAAAAACGTTCGAGAGATATCCAGCAATGAAAATTCGACGAATTCCAATCGGGTATCGGATAGTGAGAGAGGTATACTATATACTCATAGCATTTGTATATATATATATATATATATATGTATATATATTACTTACAAGAAGAGTGCAGGAGATATGTCATTCTCATTTGCAAGATCGTCAATGACGATTGGGGATGTCTAATAGATTTGTTTTTGTGGTTTTTTTTTGTCAGACACGTGCCAGAGGATAGAGTGCAGAGATGCCAGGCAGGGAACAAATTTTTTTTTTTTGTGTTTTACATACGCGAAGAAGACTTAGACAGAATAGCGACGAGAGAATATCGAAATTCTAGGCTAGACGAGAAAGAGAGTTGGTCTTTTGGATTGAGGGGGAAAGGAAAGTTTATAAATTATGCCAAGAATTTAACTAAATTTTGACAAATCTTTTTTTTATGTATGTACATAGCCAGTTAAATATTTAGTTATATCAAAATTTCAGCTAATTATAAGATTTTATTTTAATCGTTTATTATATTTGTCTTCATCGAAAATTTGATACTCAAACATATTTGTTTTGCCATATATTCTTGAAGATTTTTCAGGATTGAATAAAGATTTTTTTTTTTCCTCTTATTCCAGAAATTTTTACTCGAATCGTTTACAATTTTTTTTTTTTTTATTTTCTCCGAAAATTCTTTTATTGTAATATCGATAAAAAAAAACGTTCAATCGAATTTTCAACTATACTCGATAACGCAACGAGCAACGAGGGCCGCTCATAAATTTATTTTTAATTAAAAATTTCTGTCTCACTGACAAAAGTTATATTCGATAAATTGCACCGATATATCGGGCAAATGTACGAGAAATTTTTATTAAAGAGGAAACAAGATTCATTTTCGAGTCAAATGGATCTTTTTTTTTTCTGGATTCACAGGGGATTTTCGTGCTGCAGGATCTCCGAACTATAGCTACTCGTTTAACAGTGAAATGAGCCCGTGATAGTCACGAGAGGGGGTTGTTCCATCGGTATATATATATATATATATATATATATATATATATATATATATATATATAGCGCATATGCAAGGGAAAGGTATATAGAAGTGCTCTCTCAAGTGTCGTGCAAATATTTACGACCGGCACTACACGTGGATCGATGGAAATGAAGATCGCATCGCTGACCGAGTACGTTACTCCATGCCGCGTTACGAGGAGCTTTTTAATGAAGTGGCTACTCGTGATTTCAGGTCAGAGATGTGCAAAATCAGATTTTCGTTCTTTCCCCCCCCCCCCCCCCCAATTCCAGTGGAAAATTTTCAATTCCAAATTTACAGCGAATTATTGAATTCTCGCGAATAAATTATTTTGGAGTAAAATCAATTCTCGTGAATAAATTATTTTGGAGTAAAATCAATTCTCGTGAATAAATAATTTTGGAGTAAAATCAATTCTTGTGAATAAATTATTTTTGAGTAAAATCAATTCTCGCGAATAAATTATTTTGGAGTAAAATCAATTCTCGTGAATAAATTATTTTGGAGTAAAATCAATTCTCGCGAATAAATTATTTTGGAGTAAAATCAATTCTCGCGAATAAATTATTTTGGTGTAAAATCAATTCTCGCGAATAAATTATTTTGGAGTAAAATCAATTCTCGCGAATAAATTATTTTGGAGTAAAATCAATTCTCGTGAATAAATTATTTTGGAGTAAAATCAATTCTCGCGAATAAATTATTTTGGAGTAAAATCAATTCTCGCGAATAAATTATTTTGGAATAAAATCAATTCTCGCGAATAAATTATTTTGGAATAAAATCAATTCTCGCGAATAAATTATTTTGGAGTAAAATCAATTATTGTGAATAAATAATTTTGGAGTAAAATCAATTTAAAAAAAAAACATGAGATAGATATTTCATATAAATTCATGGAATTTCATGTCACACAGATGAGAATGATCGTGTACACCGCTGACTCAAAATTATTATCGCATGCGTCAAATGATCGCATCAATCTTGGTTTACAAATATTTTTCTAATTTGTTTTTTCCATCGTCAATCAGATCATAATAATTTGAGAAACAGAATAGACTCGAGGCCAAACTGTAATTTCAAATTCGAAAATTTTCACAATCCGAAATTCTCCGAGTCCCAAAAATCTGGCGCAATTTTTTTCTCCCTAATTCTAAAATTTTAATTTGAAAAATAAAATAAAATAATGCTACATTATTAAACCCCGAATCAATAATAATAATGATAATAATGAATTGTAATGACAATTTACGCCAAGCCAAGTCATGCCACAAATTGACACTTTGATTGATCTTTTTCCGTATGCTTGATACAAATTTATTGAAAACGAGACTTTCTATTGTTTGATCAATGGCGAATAAAATGCACCATGTATTTTTGTGCATTATGTATTTTTTGTCGTCGGGAACGAATTATAGAGTGCTTCGGAGCCGAAAAACCAAAAGCCAAGAAAAATGAAGAAACGAAATTCGACGACTCTGTCTCGAGCGAGATGCTTTTTTATATTTATTAAAAACGCATGAGGCTGTCGTTCTCAGCTCTGTGTTCGATCGGGCATGTAAACGCGTGCGGTACACGTTATATGGGGTTCGATGAGAAAATAAAATGAAAAAAAAAAAAAAAAAAAAAAGAAAAAAAGGTCGCGATATCTTATTTATATATTGTACTGCGTCGTCACGAGTCTGCGGCAAATACGTGCGAAGAGCTCCTGCTCGTATCCCGGGCATCCGGGTCACCATGACAACCGGGCCAGAGCTATTTCTCTCTCTGTCTCTCTTTCTGCTCTTATACATATCCCATGGTGGCCTGCATATTCATCCCCCTGGAGCCCAATGCACACAGAGCATACAAACTAAAGGACATTTTGTGCGATCGAGCAGCTCGAATTCAGAATAGAAATGTGAAGCTTTTCAAAAACAGACATTCCGCCACTGGAGTGGCAATATATTTACATCAGAAATGTGAATAATTTCGCCTAAAGTGGAACGATTTTTGGCCAGACGATTTATTCTAAAAATTAAAATAAAAACAAGACAGCCTGAGCGAATTACGAGAAAAAAAAATCAAATTTTAAATTTGACGATTATTGCAGATTTTTCAAATGGGGGGAAAAAAGTTGAATAAATTCTTCATGAAGTTTGGGATTCGAATTTAAAATTTCATTCCTATTCATCGCAACGACAAAAATAACAAATTTACTCAAATTTACAAAAAAAAAAAAAAAGAAAGAAAAAATTCTACGATTGCAAATCTAGTGTCAATGGATTTTCACTTTTTTGAAAAATTGTTGACAAGGAAAATTAAAATCATAATTCTATGGGGGGGGAAAGAAAGTAAATTGAAATGACACTTTCAAGCTGCAATGAAAAAGTTAAAGTTCTTTCAGATCTCTATATAGTCCTGTATAGTTCGTGTGCATTAATTCAATGAAAAGTCTCTTCGAGTGTTTTAGCTGATTAAATTAACTCGGGGGAAGCTTCAAGTACCGGAGGAACGTTTGCACAATGGAAATGAGGATAATGTTATGCTACCGCGCACGATTATTCTATATATCTCTCTCTCTCTCTCGCTCTCAGTTTTCACGATAAATGGTCGAGAGAAATGCGTGCGGAAGGAGAAGGAGACGAATGGAGGGATTAAACGAAGACTCTCATTCAATTCTTGATTGATGAAACGGAAACCTCGTATCCCAGCACTCTTTGACTCAGTAATATTGCGGAGAAATTACTGTACCTCTCGGTGAGTCAAATCCAGAAATGGGCACAGTATAACGAGTTAATTTTCTAAAAAAAATTATAATAGCTTTCTGGAAATTTTATTTATTAACTAAAAAAAATTCTCGGAAAATAACAAATTTGAATTCTATAAATTTAGCTGACTCTTATTTGAAAATTTTTACTCTAACAATGCAACTGTCCCTTGTAAATTACAAATTTCAATTTTAATAATGTCCTTCAAAAGTTACGAATCAAAATTGTTGCATGGAATTTGAATTATTCGCTTACAAATGATAATTCCAATATAAAAGTGTTTGTTGCAGATTAAAAAAAAAATCAATTCTGATAATTACACTCATCCCTTGCTGATTATAAATTTTAATTTGAGTAACGCAACTATGTATATCTTAAAAGTTAAAAGTTAAAATTCATCGATTGAAATTTCAATTCCTCACTTAAAAATTCTCATTGCAGTATACAAGAGTTCCTTGTAAATTACAAAATTTCAATTTTCATAATTTGACTACTTCACAAGTTACAAATTTCACATCAAATATTTTCCCTCGTAAATTACAAAAAAATTTAATTTCAGTTCTTAATTGCATATAAATAAAAAAAAATGACAAATCTATCCCAATATTTTGTTACAGTCAGTTGCAAATTGTCCAACTGGCTGCGTTTTTCAAGTGTTTTTTGTAAACTACAAAATTTCAATTCTAATAATTATACCGACCCCTCGCTGATTATAAATTTTAATTTTAGTAAAAGTTAAAAGTTAAAATTTAAAATTTATGCATTGAAATTTCAATTATTCACTTAAAAATTCTCATTGCATTATACAAGTGTTCCTTGTAAATTGCAAAATTTCAATTTTCATGATGCAACTATACTTCACAAGTTACAAATTTCACATAAAATATTCTCCCTCGTAAAGTACAAAAAAAAATTTAATTCCAGTTCTTAACTGCATATAAATAAAAAAAAATGACAAATCTATCCCAATATTTTGTTTACATCCAGTTGAAAATTGTGCAACTGGCTGTGTCTTGCAAGTATTTTTTGTAAACTACAAAATTTCAATTCTAATAATTATACCGACCCCTCGCTGATTATAAATTTTAATTTTAGTAAAAGTTAAAAGTTAAAATTTAAAATTTATGCATTGAAATTTCAATTATTCACTCAAAAATTCTCATTGCATTATACAAGTGTTCCTTGTAAATTGCAAAATTTCAATTTTCATGATGCAACTATATTTCACAAGTTACAAATTTCACATAAAATATTCTCCCTCGTAAAGTACAAAAAAAAATTTAATTCCAGTTCTCAACTGCATATAAATCAAAAAATGACAAATCTATCCCAATATTTTGTTTACAACCAGTTGAAAATTGTGCCCATATCTGTGATCTCAACTCTCGCGATCCTCCAAAAAAAACAACGACAACAACACCAACAACATGAAGAACCAAAACGACTTGACTGACCACACGATTGGGATTTAATGGGCATATAAAAAATATATACGAGAGACTCAAAACCACGATGTCACGACAACACCAACGTCGACGACGACGACGACGACGACGATGATGACGAGACGATCCTCGCTGTCTCGAGTATCGACTGGTACAATTACTTGATGAGGAAATTCTCGAGCGTGCTTGCTATAATATATACAGTCAGAAGAGGAGTTAGAGAACGTTGGCGAACAGACAGAGAAAAAGAGAAAGAGAGGAAGAGCGAGAGGTATTAAAAAAAAAAAAAAAAAAAACTATTGGTGTTCTACCGATTGTTTTTTTTTCTTCTCAGACATATCCGTTGCAACAAAACTTACTTTTTTCACGACCCTTACGTGCTTTCATCCCGTGGCTCTGTTGCTCCGATTGATCAATCTTGAGGCTGATCTTTCACCCTCGAATAAAAAAAAACCTTTTCCCTCGTTGATAAAATAGACAAATATTTTGCTTACATATATACACGTCTTTATAACTTGTGGATCGTCGGTCCACGATATGGAAATCTTCCAGCCGCGTGTGTGCGTTAAAGACTCGAAATCACCGAAAAATATTTTTAATTCACCGTAAAATCAAATAAAATTGATCGTCCCACGAGAATTTTACGATAATTTCCAGATTTATCTAGTCACGTGAATTTAATTTAAAAAAAAATATATACATGCACATATATTTTTGATTCATAAAAAAATATATACATGAAATTATTGAGGAAATTTTTTTAGACTCTTGACAGAGCTACGGATTCACGCGAGTCTCGTTTCGCTACTATCGGAGACTGAACCTCAATATATACTCCACGCAAAAGTACGTGGTATCGTCGCGTGCTTGCGCGCAAGTCCAATGGAGATTTTTTTTTGCCTTTTTTTTCCCCTCGTAAAGCAAACCTCTCTCTCTCTCTCTCAATTTTCTCTTCGATGGTCATAACGAAGGGTTTTCTGTCTGTGACACGTTATATTACTCTCAAAAGCTCTCTTTCTCTCTGCTACTCGACTTTACCAGGGCCTTTCACATATGATATGCATCCAGAGACTCGTCGTTTAATAAGCAAAATTTCATTAATGATTCACGATAATTTTTTATATCTTTGTTCGGTTAACATACAGCCATTGATATCGAGTATATAATTCCTCGTTATAACGAAGATTTTCGTCCCTTTATCCGATCAATGTATCCTCGATACGATGATTTATAAATATAGTAAAAGAGGAATAGAAAAATGTGTGATAATTGGGAGTATAAATGAATTTTTTTTAATTTCAAAATCTGGTAGTTTAGGAAAAAATATTTAGTACGTATTTTTTATTTTTTTATTTGAATAAAAATTGCCGTTGATATAAAAAATTGAAAAATATAACAATATGACGTCACACATGTTACGCTATATCTATATATATATATCAAAATCCGTGAAATTAAATTGCCTATAACAGGTGCATCTGTCCATTTTTAACGAAAAATAAACAAATGCATCCTCATTATTTTTACTTACTCCACATTATGCGCCCCAATGATTGAAAAAAAAAAAATTTCATTCATACTCCTAATTATGGGACTCGCATATTTCTTTCTCGTTATTTTTGAATTTGTTTTTTTGGTTTTTCATAAATATTCCCATTGTACAAGGCTTGGTCAGAGTTGAAAATAGTGAGGAAATAATGAGTGAAGGTTTCTAGCTTATAGGATTATTATTTCTGTGTTTTTTTTTTTTTTTAGAAGAGATTAAGCCAATCGTGTGGAAAATTTAATTTAATTTTTCGTTTTCTCTGTCCTCGAACTGTCCCGGTCGAGTTATAAATGATATTTGTTCTAGATTTGTATTTTCTGACGGTTGATAATATTTCAAGCACTCTGGCATTAAAATCTCAATTTTTTTTTGCATGAAAACTCTTATCTTTCATCAGGTAAGAGAGAAAATGTGGATAAAGTGGGACATACATATATTTAAAAAAAATTTTTTTTTTTTTCAATTCTGAGAGAATCTCGAGGAGAGATGGAAGAAGAATATAGAGAAGTTCTCGTACTTTTTAAAAAATATTTTAATAACGAGAGGCTCTTGGAGTCTCGAGAGTACTTGCTGCAACGAGAAATTTGGGCGAAGAACAGCCTTGGGGGTATCTTGAAGTAAATTTGGCGAAAAGCTAGATTTTTTAAAAAATCCCTCTTATAAGATTCTATACGAACTGAGACTAATTGAGGGATATTGCCTGTACTGCAGAATTTTTTTTTTATGCAGAAGATTATTATACCAGGGATTTATTTGTAAAATTTTAATGAATCGAGTCAATTTCTGAAGAATTACATTATCGTTTGGTTTTTTTTTTTTTTCATACTAAAAAATTCACTGCGTTGGTGTATAGTAGTCAATGAAAAATTTATAAACGATTTTTTTGTACAAACAATACACACACTTATTTGCCCGATGTTCGAATTTCAATTCTGCCACCCCCTCATTTGTTTCTAAATAATAAAAAAAACAAAAATTTTGAGCTCAATATGTATGTTCTAACTTGATTTTTACTATTCTCTGTAACGTGAAGTTTTCCATTTAAAATACACGTAATTTTTATCTTCTAATATTATTATTTTACTGAAACATCTAATCTTTGACGAAAAAAAAATTAGTTTTACATAGAATTGACGGGGATCGATAGGACTTTCAAGGGGGGGGGAAAAAATGTATTGGCCATTCTAAGGCATTTTTACCCTCCTCGTTTGAATATTTTTCTTTGTTTTAATTTAAAATGATAGAAAAAAAAACAAGATATCCGTCATACCTGACGTTTATTACGTATTCAGGTTATCTAGAAATATAATATGAAGAATTTTAGTCTTATGAATCACTTTTTAATCATCCGCTTTAAATTTAAAAAATAGAAAATTTTAACAAAAAAATATTTATTCAAAATATGTAATGTTTCGTGTATAATTACTGTTAGGTATTATTAAAAAAAAAGATAAATATTTTGGAATCCATAACGTTGGCTCAATAAAAAAATGCTAAAAAAATACAATTTCAATTGCGTTAAAATTAGGAAAGGTTCATTATGGACATGATTTTAAGTGATCCATTTTTTAAATTAAAAGTGGATGTTACCTAAATATCTCTTGGAGGACTTCGTTAGAACCTAAAATTCTTCATATTATATTTAAACGTTAGATATGACTGCTTTTTTCCTACCATTTTCAATTAAAACGAAGAAAAATATTCAAATAAGCAGGCTAAAAATGCCTTAGAATGGCCAATAGATTTTTTCTTTTTTTTCCCCCGTGAAAGTACTAATCGATCCCCGTCAATTCCATATAAAATTAATTTTTTTCGTCAAAGATTAGATGTCTCAGTAAAATAATAACATTAAAAGATAAAAATCACGTGTATTTTAAATGGAAAACTTCCCGTCGTTACAGCGGATGGTAAAAATCAAGTTAAGACATTCATATTGGGCTCAAAATTTTTGTTTTTTTTGTTTTTTTAATTTAGAAACAAATGAGAGGGTGGCACAATATATATCGTCATCGAAAAGAAAAATTTTCATACGAAACTGATTATAAATAAACATATTAAGATATTTAGCAGTGTTGATCGGATTAGGAAAGAAATTTATATTACACAAATAATAAAATGGATAAATAAAAAGTACGTTTTTTTTAAATAAAATAATTTCAGCGATTCGGTATATAGTTCCAGCACTGACGCTAGATGGCTTCGATGATATCGCTTCCCGCAAGTGATCCAATGGTATGTATCAAATAATATGGGAAGTGGGAATGGTCTTTACGTAATCGTTAGAGGTCACAATAAAAGACATAAACATAGAATTTAAGAGGTTCAGGGTTCAGGTGAAAATTCGAAGCATTCATAAGACCCATTTGAGACAACTTCGTGACATCAGGCTGCTGCTACGTGGGAGGTACGTTATTGATATCACAAAGGCAACCTTTATTCAAAATTAGCACACTTTAAAATGGAAGTCATGCGAACACAACTTCCGGAACCCATAGCCTCAAAGAGAACTTTGATGATATGCTCACCCCTCCATTATATCTATACATACAACATGCTATTCTCATATTAAACAAGACAGGCCATAAATATAGAAAGTAAAAAAAATTGATCCACACGATATATACCAACGTGTATGGTTAATTATAATCGATATTAATCTAATTAAAGAACAATGAGCCAGTGCATGTATAGGTGGTTATGAACAAGGCATTTGAATATTCGCGTCTTCCTCCTCTCCCCACTTCTCTACGCTCTCGCAGGACAAGTCAAGTAATGGAAACAAAGAGTTTTCCGTGAATATAAACGTTTCTCGCGATATGTGACGCCGCGGTGAGGTGCCCTAGCGTATTTTATAGCAGACGATTTTCTCGCAAAACCGGGTGGCCTCTTAATCCCCCGAGGACAAAGAAATAATATCCGCAACGCGTTCTATTGTTCAAGCTTGTAATAAATATAATACTTTTCCGCAATAGTATTCATCGCGTTTAGTGTTTTGATTGGAACGTTTGGCAAGATTAGAATCGAAAATCGGGGTGAGAAAGAGAGATGAACGAGAATGATATTCAACGTTTGTCGTACAAGGAGCTTCAAGCACTCGCTCACACGTACCGGGTACCCGGTAACATCAAGGTAAGAATTTCGCCGGCTCTTAATTTTCAGCTGTTTCACCATTCGAAGATCCCTATGCATTTCTGCAATGTACAATAGAGTCCCGAAACTTTATGTCTCATATGACAGTAATTTGACAAATAAATTAGTTTCGCCATATTTCGAAAATTTATCGCGAATAGATTTTTGTCGTGTGCGTCGATAAAAGCTCAATACATATACGCGTATATATGTATATCTATACGTATCGTAACAATGCGCGTTCCGTACAACTGTCGTAAATTTTTTTTTTTTTTCCAACTTCATGAAATATTACGAGTACGATTTTTTTTTTTCTTTTCGCAATGCTTCCGTGCAGAAGGAGTTACTCATTAGAGCGCTTCAAGCGATACAAAGAGGAAATGAGCTCGAAGTTGATCGAATGCTCACCGAGGTTCATCAAACACGGAAAAAGAGAGTAAAGAAACAAAAGCTGAATATAATGAACGTATCATCGACACCTATACACAGCCCGAATTACACGGTCTCCGATGATTATTACTATACGAGACATCAGACACCGTATCAATGGGTAAATTTGTGAATTTTTTTTTGCATGAATTTTATTTTCCATCGAGATTTCTCGCCATATATATATATATATATACTATGACGGGTGATCCAATATGGCCGCTCGATGAGCGATCATATGGCGAGAAGCTTTTATTTTTAGCCCTCATTTAACCTCGCATTCGAGAATTTTTTTCAGACATTCCCATTTTATCTTTATAGACGAAATTTCATTTTCCCTAGAAACTTTATTTCTTTTTCGACCGTTTTAATTTACGAATTTATTTTCCGTAAAAAACGAAAGAAGAATTATTTCGCCTAAAATTTAAACATTTTTTTCGGCATGCGCCCAAAACTTGTTAGAAATCCTTCATAATTTTATATTTAAACAATGATTTTCACGTTGAATTGAAGAAAAGAAGAAAAAAAAAAACGAAATCTTTCCTTTTGACGAAAGACTGCGTAAAAATGTGCTTGCAGGGTTCAGAAAAAAAAAAAAAAAAACTGTAGGAGGCATGAATCTTTGAGAGGAGTTTGATCAATTGGCAATTAAAAAAATCCTTGAGAAAACATTAAAAAAAAATGTTCCTACAAATATGCACATGAAAATTGAGCGTAGCTCGCGGTTATGCTACGATGTGTCGATGCTTTTTGGTTTTATTGCTGGGTATACTTTCATTCAGGGATAAATGAGTCGAGAGATGAGGCAAATTTCATTTCCATTTATATTATCGAACGAGTTATATTTACAAAGCTATTACATCGAGAAGAACGATATCGACCGTCCAAATTATCAAGACCAAATATCTCGTAACAAAGTTACGCCATTGAGGGAATATTTCAATCAAGAACAAAGTATAAATTTTTCAGAAAAGTAAAATTGTTGTATAAAAAATTCGAGCCGATATTTTCTGCAATTTCTTTCAGAAATTTACCTCTCAATAATATTCTGCCTCTAATTCTGACGCTAATATTTGTTTCCAGTGAAGCGTGAAGAATATAAATTGTTCAAACAAGCCTTTTTGCGTTTAAAAAAAAAAACAAATTTATCAAATAATTCAATGATTTATAAAATAATTCATTAAATATTATCTATTTATTTATGAAACAAATAAATTATCAAGTTAAGGTAGTCCTAGCGTTTTGGCGCATATAGCGCAGAATCGCATGAAATTTTGATACGTTAATCTTATTAAAGCACTCTCCAATGCATCTGCAAAGTTTGAGTGTACCTCAACGACCTTTTTAGCGAGAAAAATTGAGTTAAAAATCACTATTTTAGCATATAGCGACTGTAGGAAAGAATCATGACTGCGCGGAGATTACCTCGAAATTCATGCACTGATATAGTCGAGAATCGCACAACCAAACGCTCATTTTGTTTTTAAAAATATTCGAGGATTCAGATTTTCACTGAAAAACATAAAGCTCAACGGATGTTTGAAAAAGATTTTACGAGCTTTCGGTAGCTAAATGATATAAAATCGTCAGGACACTCTCTTGTTTCATGCGTGCCCCGCTCGAGCTTAAGGATGTATCGGACGTACCTTCCCAACCAAAAGTGACTTTCGTCGACAATATTGCATACTTCATGATAAGATAAAAATCGGAAAAAATTCAACTATAATAAAGACGATAAGAAGATTAATTTTTAATAATAATAATGCCCAATAGCTATCAATAAATTATTTAAACAAAACATTGTTTAACAAATTTTCAGGGAATGTTTTTTTTTCTCATGTAAAATTAATTCGTTGATTTTTCTGACTGCACATGAATTTTTGAAAAAATTTTCTTATCATTTTGAAATTTCGGCTTTCGGAAATTTGTAAAGATTTGTACTTACGAAACTATTCGTTCAATGCCCTGGAAACTTCTTAATTGTAATATACAACGTTTTTACGAAAAAAAATATCCAAAATTCACGATTTTTCCTTCATTTTTCAAAATTAAATAATTTTCGAAAACCGAAATTTCAAAACGATAAGAAATTTTTTTAAAAATTCACGTGTAGTCAGAAAAATCAACGAATTCATTTCGCGTGTCGAAAAAAAAACTTTCCCTAAAAATTTGTTAAATAATGTTTTGTTTAAACAATTTATTCATAACTTTTTGGTATTATTATTATTCAAAATTGATCTTTTTATCGTCTTTATTGTGGTTGAATTTTTTCCGATTTTTATCTTATAAAGTATGCAATATTGTCGACGAAAGTCACTTTTGGTTGGGAAGGTACGTCCTATACATCCTTAACGAACTTAACGATTAGATAAAAATCTGAATTTTTTATATGGTGTAGCAGAAGCGTATACGATAATGCCTGTAAAATTTCAAAATGGATCATCGACTCTTTACGCGAGCAATTAATTCGTGAAATCCACATATTTATCCCGCACCATATACGAATTCTGGGCTGACGCAACTTTGAAACAAAAATTCCGTTTTTTTCACGATTAAATACGATCAATATTAAAACTGTTAAATGTTCAGGAAACTATCACGATTACATACGTTTCATAAAAAATGGGCGTTGCCGAATCCTTTGACATAAAATTATCGATTTTAAGGAAATTTTTCGCGTTCGTCGAATTATAATGAAGCCTGAATGCTGAATAATGGTAATGTAACAATCAATGCTCGAATTTTATCACTTTCAGCCACACCCTTTTTTCAAAAGCTAATGTCAACACGAGGAAGAAAAAATACAAATGCAACTGCCCCCATATACGGATAGAATAAATATTTTTCTTTAAATAACGATAAAATCGGGACTTTCGCCCGGATTTCTCATCGTTGCTCTTTCAATTTTACAAAATTCGAACTTTCGTCGGATTTCTCATAGTTGCTTTTTTAGCTTTAATATATTTACAAAATTTCATCATCGTCGATCATTTCCGCTCACTGTGCTCTATCCTGCCTACGTTTACACTTATTCCCCGTCGCCGATCGCGCAAGAACTACCTTGAAGAAAAATTACTATAATAAAATAATAAATAAAGCCCGAACAAAAAATAATGGTAATGTAACAATCAATGCTCAAATTTTCCCAGTTTCACTCTTTTCAAAAGCTATATTTGCCAACACGAGGAAGAAAAAAATACAAATACGGACAGACCGAATATATTTTTCTTTAAATAACGATAAAATCGAGATTTTCGCCCGGATTTCTCATCGTTGCTCTTTCAATTTTACAAAATTCGATCTTTCGTCGGATTTCTCATAGTTGCTTTTTTAGCTTTAATATATTTACAAAATTTCATCATCTTCGGTCATTTCCGCTCACTGTGCTCTATCCTGCCTACGTTTACACTTATTCCCCGTCGCCGATCGCGCAAAAACTACCTTGAAGAAAAATTACAATAATAAAATAATAAATAAAGCCCGAACAAAAAATAATGGTAATGTAACAATCAATGCTCTAATTTTCCCAGTTTCACCCTTTTCAAAAGCTATATTTGCCAACACGAGGAAGAAAAAAATACAAATACGGACAGACCGAATATATTTTTCTTTAAATAACGATAAAATCGAGATTTTCGCCCGGATTTCTCATCGTTGCTCTTTCAATTTTACAAAATTCGATCTTTCGTCGGATTTCTCATAGTTGCTTTTTGAGCTTTAATATATTTACAAAATTTCATGATCGTCGGTCATTTCCGCTCACTTTGCTCTATCCTGCCTACGTTTCCACTTATTCCCCGTCGCTGGTCGCGCAAAAACTACCTTGAAGAAAAATTACTATAATAAAATAATAAATAAAGCCCGAACAAAAAATAATGGTAATGTAACAATCAAAGCTCAAATTTTCCCAGTTTCACCCTTTTCAAAAGCTATATTTGCCAACACGAGGAAGAAAAAAATACAAATACGGACAGACCGAATATATTTTTCTTTAAATAACGATAAAATCGGGACTTTCGCCCGGATTTCTCATTCGTCCTCTTTCAATTTTACAAAATTTTATCATCTTCATTCATATTTTTGTGGCACTTTCGTGATAATTATCGATTAAAGCCGCTATAAAAGAAGCCTCGAATTATAGATCGGCGCCGAGGAGGAGATAGCCACGAGGGAAGACGAGACCGTTAGAGTGCCGGATTATCCGGAATTTCAGGAATTTTTGTTTCACCGAATTCAGCGAGATCGTTATCATCAGTCTTACGATAATTTCAACGATAACGAAGCTTCTCAGGCTCAGTCGAAGATCGTTGATCTTCGAATGGGCGCTGGTTCATCGATAATTCGTTCGGTAAACTACGGCGATGCAGGAAGATCAAAATCAAGCCTCGCGATCGATCCGATCGTTTATCCTCGCCGTTCGAGCGAAATTGAATTGCAAATATTGGATAACATCGGCGCTGATAATCAGCAGTCAAGACCCGAATTGTTGAAAAAATTGCTCGAGGCTCCGGTCGGCACGAATTTGGGTGAAATCGCGAGTCCCGATATGAGCTCCCAAAAAATTTGGCCCATCGATCAATATCCGAAGAACAGCGGAAATCCGCCGGAAGATTCGGACACCCTGACGGCATGTTCGGAGATCGAAAATGACGATCTCGGTGATATCCGTAACAGCGATAAGTACAATAACAATAATAATAATAATAATAATAACAATAACAATAACAATATCGTAAATTATTACTATCCGACGATGAACGATACGAGAAATTATGCGTACGCGAGCGAGATGAACGATAAATCGAACAAAAGTACGAACGATCCCGTACAATTGCGTGAAAATTTTTCCATCGATGCTACTCAGCAGTATCCGTACGGATATCACGCGAGCGATATTCAGACGAATTGCGAAAAGTGGATAGCGGCGAATAATTTTGTGAGCCGCGAGTCGTGCAGCGTCGAGCGAATTTTGGAAAATTCTCGTCCCTACAGTTCCGTTCAGTATGATAATAATTTTGGTAATTCGACGATAACGAGCAGACCGATGATGAATCAGACGATTGTAAACGAGCAACGTTTGAACTGGCCGAACGAGTCTCATTCGTATTATCAGAGCAGCTCGATCGTTCATGAAACGGCGGGAAATCCAAACGATATTAATTATTCCCAACAAATGGCCAAACAATCGATTATCAGCGATATAAATCGTGATTATTATGCACAAGGAACGAATGAAATGCAAACGATTCAGCATTCATCAAACCCGATCGTACAGTCTTTAACTTCCGGTCAATTATCCGTTAATATGTACGGCAAGGATACCGATGGTTACTACGATCGTAATAATCATCGCGAGCATAATAACGTTGCGCAATACGATTCCGGATATTACGCTTCTCATGAAAATATTCAACGTTTGGCCGATGGTTTTTCCGGCACGACGAATCCGAATCAGCAGCAAGCAGCGGGACAAATAGCGACGATTCGCGAAACGAGCGATCGCAGAAACGATTCAGCGATGATGCAGCCAATCGCAAACGGTGCGTGCTCGTTGGAAATTATTTTTATACCAAAATGAAAAAAAAAAGAAAAATATGATTTTCAGTTGTTCAGGACTTTTGTGATTAACCTTTTCAGTCGCAGTGGGACTTCTACGGTTCGACCTTAAAAATAATTAACTCATTTGTGAGCATACAAAATTCGTGATCAGCGACCCTAAAAATCTCCGAGTTGGAAATTTCAGACGAAAATATTGAGTAGAAAAATGTATGACTGGAAAGGGTTAAGGGGCTATACCATGAAAAATTAGGCGATTTTCGCGAATTTTTTTAAAAGAAAGTACTCGATATAGAATGTTTTGAAATTCTTTGGACATAATAAGGTATATTTTCAGCTATATTTTAAGATTTTTTTGTTTTACAAAAATATTGAAAAATAACGGAGTTATGCGCTGTCTTCGGAGGTGCCAAAAAAAAAAAAAGTTCCCCAACTGCTGACACGATTCCGGCCGAATGAGTAGCTGACACAAAAAAAAAAAATCAAAAAGGTTATTAAAGTTGAAGGTATTTCCTGTACAGTGACCTACGATTTTTGAAAAATATCAAAAATCAACGAAACGGCGTAGTTCTGAAAAAAAAGTGTCGTTTTTTGGGGTAAAAAAGTGGTCGTTTTTTTAAATGCCAAATTGACAATTTTCAACCAATCGAAAAGATCCGTAGGTCATTGTACAGTAAATATATTCGAGAATACTCAGTTTTCAATTTGAAGTCGATCGGTCAATTTCTCTCTGAGTTATGATGTCAGCAATTTTGAAAAATGTCGTTTCGAGAAAAATGCGTTCAAAGTTTATATCTGCGGTTTATAGCTGCGAGCGGGGTCGCTCTTTAGAACGCTGCCATTCAAAAACTATTCAAGATACGACCTTGCCGCTTTCACAGGATATTTTTGAAAGTATAAACTATCGAATAAGCCAAAAAAAAATCGAATTTTTGAAAGTTTCACACTGGTATAGCCCCTTAAGATCTCATATGTGAAGGGCGATGAAGGAAGTCCGATGGCGTTGGTACAATTGGAAATTTAACCGTTAAAGTCAAAACGTTTTTTTTTTCGTACCTTCATACACAAAAAGTGGGTAATTTTTGTCCGGCTCGTTTTTCCGCCAACTTGACGTATTTTAAAAAATTCTATAAAAATTCATTTGCTATCTTTGAACCTTCCGCTACAAAGCCATCAAAAATAAAATCTAAAATAATAATTTTTTCAAGATGGGGGGCAACTAGGAAGTGGTGGATATTTCTCGACTTATTCGAACGATTAAAATCGGCTCGGACAAAAATGACCCACCTTTTAGGTTTAAGAGTTAAAATTGTAGAACATTCGGTGCGATTGGGATCAAAACTCGCGAATTTTTCTCGATCTGAAAGTTGCTACAGTTGAAAATTTGACCGTTAAAGTCAAAAAGTTTTTTTTTTGTACCTTCATACACAAAAAGTGGGTCATTTTTGTCCGGCTCGTTTTCCCGCCAACTTGACGTATTTTAAAAAATTCTATAAAAATTAATTTGCTATCTTTGAACCTTCCGCTACAATGCCATCAAAAATAAAATCTAAAATAATAATTTTTTCAAGATGGGGGGCAACTAGGAAGTGGTGGATATTTCTCGACTTATTCGAACGATTAAAATCGGCTCGGACAAAAATGACCCACCTTTTAGGTTTAAGAGTTAAAATTGTAGAACATTCGGTGCGATTGGGATCAAAACTCGCGAATTTTTCTCGATCTGAAAGTTGCTACAGTTGAAAATTTAACCGTTAAAGTCAAAAAGTTTTTTTTTTTTCGTACCTTCATACACAAAAAGTGGGTAATTTTTGTCCGGCTCGTTTTCCCGCCAACTTGACGTATTTTAAAAAATTCTATAAAAATTAATTTGCTATCTTTGAACCTTCCGCTACAATGCCATCAAAAATAAAATCTAAAATAATAATATTTTCAAGATGGGGGGCAACTACGAAATGGTGGGTATTTCTCGACTTATTCGAACAATTAAAATCGGCTCGGACAAAAATGATCCGACTTTTGGGCTTAAGGATTAAAATTGTAGAACATTCGGTGCGATTGAGATCAAAATTCGCAAATTTTTCTCAATCTGAAAGCGATTTTATAGACAGGGCTTTTTTTTTTTTCTTTGGTATATCGGGCTCCCGATTTAACAGTAAGCACTTCGAGAACTCATGAGAATTGCGTGAAAACTGAAAACCGGGGCAAGTCAACGCGCGCTTAGGCCCGAAATTGGCGCTAGTGGAGAATTTGCAAAACCGGCAAATTATCCACGATAACATGTAAATTATTCAACGCATGAAGTTTCTCTCATTTTCCACATGGAACAACAAAAAAAAAAAATGCAGAGTTCTCACCCGTCCAGGGTCTAATGGCCAAAATTTTAAAAATTAAGCTACGCAAATAATTATTGCATTAATTACTGCATCAGAACTCTCGGGTTTTTAGCAAAACCCGAAAATGCACTTTTGCATTGAATTTTTACATTTTCCGGGCTCTGGATGAAGGTCTCCCGATTAATCGTTAAAATTTCAAATCATTCGGTCTCGTAGCTTGAAAAAAAATATGGCATTGATCGAAAAATTAACACGCGCTCCGTGTTTTTATCATCAGAAACGTCGAAACAGATCTCGTTAACATTCACGAAATTCAGACGAATGAATCCACGGCATAATTTCAATTTTTGTTTTTGTTTTTTTGTTTTTTTTTTTTTTAATTTTATCTCCAGGAATTCTCGATCCTTATTGGCCCCGATGGCCGCTGAATGCCGAATCAACGTCAAGCGGTAATCTCGAGACTATCCTGAATCTTCAAAATAATCGCAGCAGCGTCGATCATTCCAAGAGCAACGAGACATCGTGCGTCTACTGTTACACCGAGCCCATCGTCGTCACACAGAGAACGGACGGAGCTCATGCGCGATCCTCTGATCCGAAAAAGGCTCCGATCGCCGAAAGCAGACAGCATCTATTCGCTCCGAAAGTCCTGATTTACAATGACGCCTCGACCGGTATGATAATGTCGAATATCGTCGATAAGTCGATCGAACGCGACGAAAAATCGTCGAGATCAATGAAAAACGAAGAAATTTTGAATTACGATGATGATCGTCATGATTTTTCGATTCGAATTACCGACGAATCGAGCGACGGCGGCTCGACGCTGAATGACGTATGGATTCACGATTATGGTAATTGTACGGTAAGCTCGGATAATCCATTGCAGAGCGTCGATTTGACCAACGACGATGATATTTTCTCGACGGTAAGGGATACGGCCCAAAGTCCCATCGACGATCATCGTACCATTGAAAGTTTCAATGACATGAGCTATTAGAGACAAAGGAGAGAGAGAGAGAGAGAGAGAGAGAGAGAGAGAGAGAGAGAGAGAGAGAGAGAGAGAGAGAGAGAGAAGTTAAAAAAAAATGTAAAAAAAATGCAGAAAAGCTCGTAA
Source organism: Rhorus exstirpatorius (assembly GCA_963564615.1). Taxonomy (NCBI): domain Eukaryota; kingdom Metazoa; phylum Arthropoda; class Insecta; order Hymenoptera; family Ichneumonidae; genus Rhorus; species Rhorus exstirpatorius. The sequence continues at coordinate 46,900,701 of OY751314.1, read as the reverse complement.
CGCTCATTCGACAATCGTTAAATACAAATAATCATGTTTCCTCAGTGGCATCACGATATTATAACGCCAGAGAGCAAGAGCGATTAATTTAGCAAATTTAATTTCCGGAACTAATTATTACGTATATAATTAATCGAGAGTACAAAGTACAATAATCATATTAGTTGATATTAGTTGATTATTAGTTCATATTAGTTGAGTTTATTTGATCTCATCGATAATCATGAAATATTTCTACTCGATCTTTATTAAATACTCGCGAGTATTATTTAATCATTGATTATTGTGTTAGAGGAGATATAGGGAAAAGAGAGATATCATCGTCCTATTTCATTGCGTGTGTCAGCGTGTATACAAAATGCGATATTTTTAAATTGCATAAAAATGAATAAATAAACATGGCATCAGAATTTCATGGGTCATTCGCAATTTCGTTGTACCGTTAAGTATTCATAATTATTAATCCCCTCTAGCTAAGAGACATATGAAAAAGTTTGGACGAAAACTATAACGATCGTACATTAATAGAAAAATCGCATTATTTTCAACTTTTTAATTATTTTAAATATTTAAAAAACATCATTTGCTAAGGTTTTTTCAGTTACTCATCATTATTTAATTAATTATATCAGCGTGAAAATTGAGTTGCATTTCAAACGTATATCGCGTGATAGTGACGTCACAACACCCCAGTTCAGCAGCACCTCTAGCGGTAAAGTTGAGAAATTCAAGCAGCTATTCATTCCTAACCCAAAAAAAAATCTTCGTAATAGAGAACTTGTATTATTTTCAACTTTTGAATTATTTAAAAGATTTCAAAAACATAATTTGCAAAGGTTTTTTCAGTTACTCATCATTATTTAATTAATTATACCAGCTTGAAAATTGAATTGCATTTCAAACGTATATCGCGTGACAGTGACGTCACAACACCCCAGTGCAGCAGCACCTCTAGCGGTAAAGTTGAGAAATTCAAGCAGCTAATCATTCCTAACCCAAAAAATCCTCGTAATAGAGAACTGACATTAATTAAAATTTTTTAATTATTTAAAAGATTTCAAAAACATCATTTGCATAGGTTTTTTCAGTTACTCATCATTATTTAATTAATTATATCAGCGTGAAAATTGAGTTGCATTTCAAACGTACATCGCGTGACAGTGACGTCACAACATCCTTCAGTTCAGAAGCGCCTCTAGCGGTAAAATCAAGAAATTCAAGCAGCTAATCATTCCTAACCCAAAAAAAAATCTTCGTAATAGAGAACTTGTATTATTTTCAACTTTTGAATTATTTAAAAGATTTCAAAAACATAATTTGCAAATTTTTTATCAGTTACTCATCATTATTTAATGAATTACACCAGCTTGAAAATTGAGTTGCATTTCAAACGTATATCGCGTGACAGTGACGTCACAACACACCCCCCCCCCCCAGTACGGTAGCGCCTCTAGCGGTAAAATCAAGAAATTCAAGCAGCAATCATTCCTAACCCCAAAAAATCTTCGTAATAGAGAACTTGCATTATTTTCAACTTTTGAATTATTTAAAAAATAATTACCCGAAAATATCATTTGCATAGGTTATTTCAGTTACTCGTAATTATTTAATTAATTATATCAGCTTGAAAATTGAGACCATTTTAGTTAGAAAAAAAAAAACGGAAATTTGATCAGCTAGCAAAATTCCATTGAATCTAAATTTCTAATCACTCATCCAGTCGACTGGTTGTACAAATTTCGAGTTTAAATTCAGTATGAAACGTCCTTGTTCGCTGTTCCATTTGTGTCGAAAGACTTGCACGACAATTGGAACAAAATTTACTCCAAAATCCTCAAAATTCCAGTAAGAGAGAGAAAAAATATCGCTCGACTCGTCTGTGGGATTGCAAATTCTCGCGAGTCTGAACAAATTGTGCTGTATCTATTTTTCCCAAAATTCAATACAATCGTCTTTTGATTTTTCGGGGAAAAAAAAGCCAAACGTTCATAAAAATCTACATGCCTAAATCTAAACTTTCTTTAAAGTAAATTTAGCAAACAGTTTAATAAACCGTTTGCGCGAACAGTACCCAATTTGTCCCAGAAAAAAAACAACCTTTTTCCTCCTTTTTTTTTCAAATATTCGCTCAACTTTTGTTCGTTTTTTTTTTTTTTTAAACATAACTGTCGTTCATTCGAGAAGGGATAACAGAATTTCGCATCCGGGGATTGGTCGTGCATATTATACTTACCATTGTTTTCTGCAGCCTGAAATTGCGAGCGAATATAATTCAAGAGTCTCAGGGGAATGGATTCTCTGTGACGATTGCCCTTGAACGAAGTTGCTGCCCCGGTACGTCTCGAAGTGCTCGGTCGATCGGACGATCTTCCCGGTGTCACGTGAACGCTGTACATCGTTCTTCCGTAAATACCGAAGAAAGAAGAAAAAAAGTTGTAACTTTACGGTAAACTTTACACTGCCCGAAATCGACCGAGAGAAACGGAACTTCCGGGATCCACGAGAGGCAAATACCACATCCGATTTGGCTGAGAAATACAGGCTAACTGAAATGGACTCTTTTGTTTTTCCAGAGCTTGGTTGCATTGTGACGAAAAGAAAAAAAGAGCTCGACAAACGTATTTTTGCGTGCGGTGAGTAGACCAAGCCTACTTGGCTTGTTTTTTTTTTTTTTTCCTCTTCTCTTCCGTTTAATGAGGTACTCGAAGCGCGAGACTAATTATTTCGGCTGCGGTTTCCAGCCTCATTGTGTACACGCGGTGGTAAAAATTCTCCCGCGCGCGTCATTGCAACACGCAAAATTACTTGATTAATTGAAAAAAAAAATAAAAAATTGTACAATTTTCACAAAGATGTAAATATATTAAAATTAATTAATTCAGATGCAGCTCAGAGCTGTGTTAGCGAAATTTTCGTATATTTATGGAAAGAAAAAAATTAAGAAACAAAAAAAAACCACAAAATTAAGTCACCGTGTGTATACAGCGAGCCAGTGGCGCTAAATCGTTGACCCATATACATTTTTTTTTTTGCTCTTGTTTTTCTGATACACATCGTACTCACTTTCGTGTATTCGGGACACGCAATCATTTGCCAATTTCGCTAATGACAATTCGAGCGAAAACGAGCACGCTTTTCATCGGAGTTGAAAGGATACTGTGAGATCCGTAGAGACGATATATTCCCTCGGTCCTAATAATAGGAGATAAATCAAATATGCGTCGATCGATCATGAAAATTGGGGTTTCGCGGGGGAAAAAAAAAAAAAAATTGACGCTGTGGCTGAGACGCTGGTCTTACACGAATGTTGGATAAGGATTTCAAAGTAATTTTAGCACATTTTTCATTTCATATAAATTATTTTTCATATTTTATATTTGTTTACGTATCCCAAATATTCTACGCCTGAAAATCTTGGTTAATGGATCGTGTCCCTCTCCCATTGTTGGATTGTCATTAAATCATTAAGATTTTCGTATTTTCTTTACTCTCTTCGATATTATCTTCCGATACATATAATTAATTCACGCGCTGCCATTGAATAATCAATTCCAACCCCGTTTGAGGAACCTGGCATCGGCACTTTTGATTTAAATTCGTTTTTTTTTTAATACATAGAAATATAAGTCAATATATAGCTAAATGATTTGTGAATTGGTCATTTTCACACCACCACGAGGTAAAACAATGCTAGCGCGTTTATTTTCAAATGGTTTCCCCAGTAGGCCTGATCCATTCTGGTTATACATAGCTAATTATTGTATACGTCCATTTCCCATTTCCCATGTAACCATGACCATTCCCCATTAGACCGGGAGCCCATAACACTTTTTTCATGTCTCATTTGCTCATTTGTTCTCAAAGATGCTGAACCGGCGAAATCACATACAAATATATATCTATATATACAAAAAGTATATATATATATATATATATACACATATATATCTATATATACAAATTATATGTAGATATATTTTTGTATGTGATTTCGCCGGTTCAGCATCTTTGGTCCACTGATTTTGTTCGGCGATGCGATTTTTGTGATGCAGGACACAGATTTATGGAATATATGGTAGTTTTGAGCCTAAACAAATGAGACATGAAAAAAGTGTTATGGGCTCCCGGTTTACATATAAAACATTCAGTTTGCTTGGCTGGCTCCCTAATGAGAATCTCGACAGGGGAAATTGATGCTTGTGGGATTAAAAACAGAGTGACTTCAAGGGGGATCACCATTTCCCGCACTACTATGACTAAGTACCGGATCAAAGGCAGCAAAACCTTATAGAGGTTTATCATTCTCAGTATACGACTTATACTAGCTATCCAAGCTTTGGTATTAGCTTTGGTATAGCTCAGGGGAGCAGGTCACCATTTCCCTAACTCATCCTACTATTTTACTTGTTCCAAAGTTTACAAATTATTACTGACTCAACACCATTATTTGTACCACTGCTTATTCTATTACCTAATCTGATGAACTATAGATTAAATCTAACGAACGGGGACGGATATGATCAATTATATTCTAAACATTAACTTTAACAATAATTTGCGATTCAAGATCCTGGCGCAATGGCAACATGGGCACCATATGTCACCATTATTATGTGCTTGATATGTATCATGCTCGTCATCAGAATAAGACTTTAAATTTTGTACAAACGCGATTCAGCCGTTAGCGAATTAAATGCTTTTACAACATAATATTGTAGCATGAATTCCCCAGGTTACACCACCAGGAGGTGACTGATTGGAACCCACAACGATAATTTTTATAATCTCAATAATCATCGCGTATGACGGAAAGAATAATTTCATTAAATTTTTTATTGTATAAGCAAAAATGGGAATATTTGGTATCATTTTTATTTTAGGAATGGCGTATAATTAATCCAGTAAAATTGCATTGAAAAGTAGCTAATATCTACAAAATGGATTGAATAGCCAATTTTTTAAGGACGATTAGAGCAGGATTAGAGATGCCCAAAAAACCACCGGAATCCAACAAAATTACCTTGCGGTTCGTCCCCCATCTTGAATAAAAATTGTAGCGAGGACTCATTTTTCACCAATTTTTGCACAAATTGGCTTTTCAAGCCATTTTGCCATTTTAAAGATCTATTTTGCTGGACTAAGCACCCACATCGAGTGATGAGCGAGATCCCAGTGACAATTGGCGCTGCTGTCCGCTGTTCTTTTCCCTAGCGATGACGCAGTGAGAAAATCTCTGCGAGTGGGGTAATATGGGTCACTCAAGTCCTTGCAGCATCTTGATGATACAAAAAATGTGAACAAATTTATGTGATGTAAATAAATATAAAAGTTGTAAATTATTTAAAATATGTAATGGGTGTGAATGTTGTGGGAGGAAAACATCGGGGATAAGGTTTAAACATGAAAGTTGTTCACACAAAATCAAAAGTAATAGTTCAATAGTAAATTGAAAATTTTAGATAATTCAATAATTCAGATGATGCAAGCTTATTCATAGTAATAAATATTTGATTATATTAAAAAGTAAACAAAAACAAAAAAACTTGCCGGAAATACGTCTTGTATTAAGCGAGGACAGATGAGTGGTGATTGGTGATACAGTACGACCTCCGAATAAGAACGCCCGGAATAAGAACGGTTCCCCTATTTCTCGTTCGAGCGCTTCCCCCACTCCGACTCGAACTCCGAGCTCGAGTCACGCTCGAGTGAATCGAAAAGGAGAGAGAGAGACAGAGCGAGTCCGAGAGCGTGGAGCGCGCGCCTGGTGGGGGTACCAGAAATATAGACAAAACTCTTCCCCTTGGGGGCTTTACCGTTCTTATTCGGAGGTCGGACTCTAATCTACCTCAGTAAAGACGCATGTGCAACGGTTGATCGGCGTGGAAATGAAAAATACTAGAGATGCGGGGTAATGAGGATTACTTATTCCATTTTTTTTTAAAGAAAATTACTTTCCTCCTTTCTGTAATGAGCATACGTCATCATGAAGCAGGCATCGTATGGTGATCATTGCCCTGAGGGGTAATCTGGGTCAACTAAACTGTCTAATTTATTTGATGACCAGACGTTTGTCGCTTCTCTTAGCGTAATTGTCGTAAGTAAATGACGATTTGAATCCTATAATAAGAAAATATGACGAGCATTTCTCCTTATATAAAAGCATTGTTCTTTATAAAATTATTACCATTTGTCTCGACTTTATTCGCGAATATGAAGTCTGTTTTATCAACCGAGTCGACATCCACAAATTAGTTCATATTGAATTCTTTTCATGAAACGGCGCTTGTTGGATATTCTCTCTCGTCTTGTTCTGTCATTGGTATGCATTTACAATTTTCGCGACGAAATTGTTAATTATATTGATATTGTACGCCGAGTAATTTACATTGTGATTGAAAGAAATATTGATCAAATGAAGAAAACGTAACGCGCGCGATCTCAGTGATTAAAATTATGAATATCCAATAATTGGAGTTACTCGTATTTTGTTTCCCCGTTTACCTGAAATAATGTGCTACATTGAATCAGCGGAGGAACAAACTTGTACGACTACGAATCAAGGTAGGTTAACTTTTGAAACAAACGTGAATATATCTCCATGAATCGTTGACATATTTAAATAATTATTATCGAATACGAATATTTACGAATCATTACAAAATTCATGAAAATCATTAAGAGAAGAAAAAAACTATTCATCTTTTCACCTGTTGGAGTGTAAAAATTATTATCCCTTCGAAAATTCGTTTTGTCAATTCGGAATTCGATCGAGGATGATCTGTCCTGCTATACAACAATTGCTCCGCATTGTTGTCCGATGATCAATTCAGAAGTCTTTACATGACAAAGGTTCATGATATATCACAGAGAATTCAACGAAAAAATGCAAAAGTATGCTTAGGTTTTCAAAAATTTGCTATTTTTGTTTATTTGCTTTGTTTTCACAACAAAAAATGTTACAATGAAAATTTTAAAGCGAACGCAGCGCCTGAGCGGAGCAATAAGTAGATCAGGCCATAAATGATCTTTTATTTTCTTCATATTCACTGTAAAACATGTTTAAATTTTATAATAAATTTTTTTTTTCGTTTCAATTTTATTATAATTCTATCATTTTCATGAAACAAGGGTAGAAAATGATTGAAAGAAAAAAAATTCTATTGATCTTACCAAAAAATTCATCGGTAATATGTCTCTTGTTCGCTCTCGAAGATATATCGGGAAGAAAATGTTGAAAAAGCAATCGCAGTTCTTGGACGCCGCGTCTCTGGGCGTAGACGCGGTGCCGCTGGGTTTCGTTATCTCCGAAGATGGACGATCCGTACTCGCTGTTACGGGTCGTAGAGGTTGTATTCGTTGATTCAATTCTTCTTTGCTCTTTTTTCCTTCAAAAATTCGATCGAAAAATATTTTTGATTCAAATTTGGTGAATTTCTCACAGGGCAGGAAGAAGGAGTCTTGGAATTGGCGACTACTCCGGTCGCTTATATTCAACCGACCGGCGCAACAACGCCGCCCGTCATGAGATTAAACAACGGATCTTCCCTCGTGAACTCGGTAAATTTTCGTTTTTGCAAAATATTACACGATTTTTGCAGGGCGGCCACGGTCATGGAAAACCGGAAATGTCAGGGAATTTTTAATTTTTCAGGGAAACAAGAAAATGCGAGGAAAATTTTCATTTGATTAGGAAAAAATTTTTAAATTACAGAAAATAAAAATTCGAACCATTCGGTCAACCGGGATGAACGACGATTGTTCTTAAAAATTTTCATTTGCATCCGCGTCAAAGCACTTTCGTAGACTTCAAATATTTTTTTTTCTATTTTTTGACGTCTTCGTATCGAATTTTTGATCTTCCGGAAAACATTCGATCGAATTCATAATCAGAGGAAAATTTCCGATCGTCTGAAGCCTGAAAATAGTAAGAAAGACGGAAAAAAAAAATTCTCCAATTTTTGCCCACTTTTTCGAAAACCTGAAAATACCGAAATTTCAAATGCCCATTACGAAAATCCGAAATTCTATTCAGAATAAACAATTTTTTAGTAAAAAAGTAACATTGAAATTGCAATAGCCAAAAAAAAAAAAACTTTATTGTATTTTTATTCTATATATTTATATTTATATTGTCAAAAAATCGAATCATTGCACGGAGACCTTTATTTCAATGATATCTTTGATTTTTGAGGGTATATATATATATATAATATATATAATATATATATAATATATATAATATATATATATATATATATATATATATATATATATATATATATATATATATATATATATTCATATATATTATTGATATATATAACTATATATATATATATATATTTGTAGACATCAAGACATTAATTAAATGCAAACATTTTTCAATACCGATTCGTTTGAGTTTAAAAAAAATCATTGGTTGATCAATCCGATAAGCTCTTATTCTATTCAGATTGAAAGTTAGACAAAGTTGGGTATTTTTGCAGCAGAAAGTCAGGAAACAGTCGGGGAATTTTTTTTGCTTTTTTTTTTTGTGGCCACCCTGATTTCAATTTCGTACACCGGAAATTTATGTTCTTTCGATTTATCGGCAGCCTGTGCTACGAATCAGTCTTGATAATGTTGCCTCGAGCGGTACACAACAGTCGGCTGCGCTTCAGCCGCAAAGTTGCGAAATTATGCCGATCGAAGGGAACAATGATTCGAGCAGCAAGGAGATTGTAACTCGTGCTGGTACGAGCGATGACGAAATATCGGACAGAGATACGGAAATCTCGAGGCTCGAGGTCAACGAACGGAATTCCATTGATTCGTCGAACGTTGCACCGAATTTGTCAAAAACTCGTGAAAAAAGGAGCCCCGGCAGGCCGAGAAAGGATGCCATCTCACCGACGTCGAATGTACGTTTCACCAATGTTATTTTAATTTTTAACGCTACTTTTCAATTTTATTAATTTTTATCCACGCTACTTTAATTTTTAATTTAAAAAAAAAAAAAACAAAATTGTTTCTAAAAACTTTTGAACATTGAACGATACACGCTTGGCCCGAAATTTTTTTTCAATCCGATTTTTCGAATTCTTCAAACTCGATTCTCCAAAAAACCCGTTTTGTTTTTTACGTAAAAGATGGGGAAAAAAATGATATTTTCGAGAGTACACGCGCAATTTTTTGTGAGTATTAATTTTAAATCAATAAATTTATGAATCTTTGCGCAGGCCAGTGAAAAGTTGAGATGCGACATTTGTAGTCAAGAATTTACTCGTCAAACGTTGTATCGTCGACACATGGAGCATCACGCGGCGGAAAAGCCTCACAGATGCCCAAAGTGTTCCGCTTCTTTCAATGTACCGGTGAGTTTTTTTTTTTTTTTTTTTTTTTCTTTTTATTCAAGGCATCGAACGAATGAAAAATCATTCGATAATTAATTTTTCGAAACGACAATGAATAATTTATTTTTAATAATTATTAAGCAATTATTTCGTTGTAATATCCGTTAAAATGATTTTTTTGTAAATCAATTGACAATGACTAAAATACATATGCATGGATATATTAGGGTGTTCGAAAAAAAAATTTTTTTTTATTTTTCATGCTCCGATCCCTCAAAACTTAAGTAGAAGCCGCCGCTCATTGAACGTTTCTAATTACAACAGCCAATTAACGTCTATGACGAACTTTTTGGAGGGAAAAATTTGAGACCACGAGGATTTTATTTCGAATTAGGAAAAAAAAATTCATTAAATGAAATTTTTGTTTATTCCTGATTTGTAATTTTTTATAAAAAATTCTAAACAATTTTAAGTTGAACAGTTTTGTCTGACACAATCGTGTTCTAAATAAAAATTTTGATCAATTTTATTCATAACAATAATTTTGCGTTTCTAATTATAACAGCCAATTAACGTCTACGTTCTATGACGAACTTTTTGGAGGGAAAAATTTGACACCACGAGGATTGTATTTCGAATTAGGAAAAAAAATTCATTAAATGAAATTTTTGTTTATTCCTGATTTCTAATTTTTTATAAAAAATTCTAAACAATTTTAAGTTGAACAGCTTTGTCTGACACAATCGTGTTCTAAATAAAAATTTAGATCGATTTTATTCATAACAATAATAATTTTTCCATAAAAAATTGTTTATAAATGTTCATAAACAATTCGGATCTAGTGAAATTTTTTTTTTTCGCGATAATTTTTTTTCTTTACTCAAATACGCAACTCCATGGTTCTTTATTCTCTTGCTGAAATGGGAAAAATCATTGGTCTTCGGGACGATGGTATATAAGCAAATTTATTTCTCTTTGACAATTTTTTCCGCTATGACTTTATGCAAAAAAAAAAAATGCAAAATTTCATTTATTTCTTTATTTTCGGTAAAGATCGATGCCAATGACGCCTTTTTACCACGCGGCATACGTCTTTCGTTGGAAATCAGCGACTAAAAGTATAGCACTTGAACAAAAATTTAAATTAAAAATTTAGATCGATTTTATTCATAAAAATAATTTTTTGATTCAAAATTGTTTATTAATTGTTATAAACAATTCGTATGTGGTGAAATTTTTTTTCTTGACTCAAATACGTACTCCATGGTTCTTTATTCTCTTGCTGAAATAGGAAATCATTAGTCTCAGGGAAGATCGTATGTAAGCAAATTTATTCACCTTTAACCATTTTTTCGCTATGACTTTGTGCAAAAAAAAACGCAAAATGTCATTTATTTATTTGTTTTCGGTAAAGATTGATGTCAGCGACGCCTTTTTACCACGTGGCATGCGTCTTTCGTTGGAAATCAGCGACTAAAAGTATAGCACTTGAACTCTATCCTTGGTTAATAATGAATTAAATTCCGCGCACAAAGCTAATTTTCGTTCAGCAATATCGTTTACAACTTTTAAATTATCAAAGGTTATTTTTATTTGAAATACAATCCCCATGATCTCAAATTTTTTCTTTCGAAAAGTTCGTCATAGACGTTAATCGGCTGTTATAATTATAATTAGAAACGTCCAATGAGCGGCGGTTTCCAAGCCGAAGAGCTCCCTCTTCGCGAGAATGTTTTTTTTTCCCATAAAAACTCAAATTTTGAGGGGTGGGAGCATGAAAAATCAAAAAAATTTTTTTTTTTAACTACCCTAGCATATATCTCGTAAAAAAAAAACGCAAATTTGATTCTCCGAGAATTTTAACATAAAAATATCCGAGATGCGCTTCAGTAAGCATAAACAATGGGGGGGGGGGGGGGGGGGGAAATTTACTCGCAGACGAATTTCACGCTTCACATGGCGACGCATAACACCGGCGAGCCAAAATGTCCTGAATGCGGCAGAAAATTCGCTCGTATGGCCAGCCTCAAGTCCCATATGGCAATTCATCAGAAAGAGGAGAGCCTTTTTTGCACAGAGTGCGAAGATGCATTCTCAACGAGGGTGAGTCGTGATGAAATAAAAAAATTAATAAATTAAAAAAAAAAAACAAACAAAAACAACGAAAAAAAAGGAAACTTTAGAAATTAGAAGTACGAGACTATCGGAAAGGTTACAAAAATGAATATGCAGGTACGTTGCATAGAAATCTTGGACTCTTATCAGCGACCTATTCTCAACTCCTTGACGCATTTTCGCTGACCATGCAGACCAGAATTTTGATAACGGTGCATCTCTCTCTCACTCTCTCTCTCTCTTTCTTTCTTTCTTTCTCTTTTCTTCGTTTTTTTTCGCAAGATCTTATTACCCGGGTCGTGTTATGAAAAAAAATCTTGTCCCACAGAGTCAACTTTACCTTTACTTGGCGTTTCTCGAGGCAGACCCTTATCAGTCTCTCGAATAATGGCGAACGACCAAACTATGAAATCTTAAACTTCGTCTCGACGTTACGTTCTCGAGGTTTTTTTTTCCTCAAACCTGAGAGATTTAACGATTTTTTTTTTTGTTTTGCCTCAACAAGAGCATCGAAGTTTTATAGATTGTCGCGCGGTCATCCTGAAAACTTAGCAACGAATTTATTGATTTTTTTTTATAATTCAGGGAAAACGGATATTTGATTAAAATCGACAGTTTGAATAATTTTTTACACCGAATATATTATATTTATTTACTTTTTGAACTGTATTTTTCGATGCTGCTTATGCTTGAAATGGAAAAAAAAAAATTGTCTTTGTCGGCAATTGCGATCAATCGGAGAGAAATTTCAATGCAGATTCGATCTTATTCGCACTTTTTTTTTTTTCATAATTATTATTCCTCCTGGAATTTTTCCGCAAGATCAATTATTATTTTTTTCTCCGAATTGTTCGTTGCGTAATTTTTATTCAAAATTTTCAGCCTTTGTCGAGTCAATCTCGGTCTCTTGTTTTTTGCATCGTCTTTCCCATCTCAAATGACTTTGAAATTTTTTTTAGAGTCTTATCGGATCGACGCGACTAAAAAAATCGTATCAAATGTAAATTTTAGTGTCTTAGGCGTGAACAGAAAGAAAAAAAAAGTCTGCGGGTTACTTTGAGAAGAATTCTCAATGCCCCAAAGTTTTTTCGAGGGTCACAGCTCCTTGAACTCGTCTTCTTTTCCTTATCGCACGTACAAACGTACTCTCTCCGATTAGAACGAACCGGCAAAAAAAAAAAAAAAAAAAAAAAACGTCCACTCGAGTCTCTTACAAATTTTGAAATTATTGTCAAAAGATCTCGGCTCGATCTCTTTTTTTTTTTTATTTCCCCACTTGAGAAAATCGTCCGATGGAATGTTTTTTTTTTTTTTCCCCTTTGAAAACTGCTTCGATCGTCTCGGTTTTTTTCTGTCCTCGCGTGATCATCATGAAAAATGTAGTCTGTAAAACTGTCGTATCGCTTATAGTCGAAATCGTGGGCGGATGAAAAAAAAAAAAAAGGCGACTATCACGAGGACGCAAGTGCACCAACGGCGTTGCGCAACGCGTATTAATCGTATGATCTCATGGATCTCTCGCAAATCTGCTTAAAGTCGACATGGAGAATGTGAAATATGATTTGAGAGAAAGGAAGAAGTTAAAAAAAAAAGGTTTACACTCCGAAAAAGAGGATCTCGAGTCGTTTGTAAAAAAAAACGTTCATAGTTACTTCTCTCTTTCTCGATTTTTCACTTTTGTTACTTTCAAAAAAGCAATTTTGATTGTGGAGTATTTTTTTTTTTTTAATTGCCTGTTATTTTTAACTTTACATTACTCTTTACTCCATAATTATTATTTTTCTTTTTCTCTCTATGGAAAATAATTTCAAAGACAAATATGCAAGAATAGTCGGTTTTTCGGTCAATCTACGATTTTTTTAAATTTTTCTTCTTTACATGCAATGCACTTGAGAAATATTGCACCGTGGATCAAGATAATAAATAATAAATACATAATTGATCATTTTCTTGTTAATTATTGATGATAATTAATGAAAAACAATTAAAAAAAAAAGATTATCAGTAAATGCTTTTTTTTTTTTTTTGCGAAGTAACGAAAGGTTCTCTCGGTGCTATGAAGTAAAAAGAATTCGAACGAACGAAGCATTTTTTTTTAAAGGATTATGAATAATCCTTGCGAAAAAAATTCGGGGTTAAATTTTCGGGATAATTAAGAATAATTTCGTGTAATTATATTGCTTTCTAATTATACTTTTGTGCATCAAAAATCCATAATTATTCATTTGAAAAAAAAAAAAAAAAAATTTGTTTAAAACGAATTTTTCGAGTGTAAGGCACATTGAACTATTTCAGGCGATATGGTGAACCCGTCTTGGCTCTCTCACTCTCCCTCTTTATATACACGCGCATGATGCTTTCCGCGTAATTTGACACAAATATTTATGCGGTCACAACCGGAATTACAGACGAGTGTGTTTGAACACATGTAGTTTAAACCCCGGCATCGTCAATCTTGGCCGGAGCGAGAGCAGTCAAGTTGTCCAACGGACCAGGTCCCCCCCTTGTCTCCGTTCAATGGAGAAAGACGAGAATTCTCCACGTGAGAGTCTGAATTTTTTAACTTAAAAAAAAAAAGGAGAAAAATCGAGTAAATAATTATGAAAATTTATTAGGGCTTTTCTTTTTATCGAGTGAGCTCAATTTTTCAAATTTTTTTTTTTATGAATTGATTCAATAACGCAAATAGATACAGTTCAATAATTTTTTTTTGTTTTTTGGAGTAAAATCCCATGTGTATTTGTATTTCGTCAAAATTTTATTAATCTTTACTTCCTCTATCTTGAAATTGGTACAAGTTGGAGTTTTCTTCTTTTTTTTCTTCTTTTTTTTTTAGAAAAAAATTCTATTTTTTGATAAATCTCTTAATTCAGATAAATGTTGAATCAAATAATCGTTAATGGGGATTGGGTTATTATTCTTGTTAGCAGATTTTAGCTAGCCAACCAAACTCATTGTCGTAGGATATGACTCATTTTTTGTGCAAACTTATGCTTTTTTTTTTTTAATAAGACTTCTTGAGCTCTGAATAAAAATTTCTTTCTGCTGAAATTTTGTTCTGACAGCTACAGCAATATATGAGTAAAAACATCAATTATCGGCCAAGTTTGGGCTTCACTATCGGAGATCTTTTTGCAAGTTACACAGCTTGGTGTCTGTGTTGAAAAACACGTGCAATAATTTTTTCAGATTTTTTCCTCCATTTTTTTTAGCTACCATTGGGTATCGAATTCTTTCATTTGAAACTTTTTTGTTTTTTTCATGTAATTTTGGCGGCTTGAATTTGAAAAAAAAACCAATTGTATATTTTTTTTGTAAACAAATCTTAACTTTTCGAAAAAAAATATAGTCTCATTAATATACGTGTAGAAGACTCTCAAAATCAAGATTATAATCTGAAATGTCGTTTTTTCGCCGTTGCTCAAAGTTCAAAAAAATTTTCCATATTTTTTTTCAAAACGCTGAGAAAATTTTACGTGATATGTGTCATTTTTAAGTTGGGATCTCTAAAAACACTCCTGGGATTAATAAAAATGTAAAAAAAAAAAACAAATCTCATTTATTCTAACAATTTTAATATTTTTTTTATTTTTTGGAGAGGCTGTTGAAACGAAAAATAGACTATTGGAAATGGGAATATAAATAATGTAAAATACAATTATAATTTGATTATTGAACTCTTTATTTTCACATAAGGAAGGACCGTCTGTTCTGTTCAAATATTTCTACGAGACTGAAGACTTGTGACTCTAAAGAATATTGTCACCAAAGAAGAAAGAACTCTTGGTTCGTTCTTTTCCTATGCCAGGTATCGAGTCGGCTATTTATGTTTATTACTATGGGTTTCCCCGCGTCGATTCGTTTTTGAACCCTTCGTCGTCTATGTACATATGTAGGTGTACATACTCTTCTTAGGGCCAGCGACTATACTCTCCAATATAGACAATTGTTGCGTACTGGTGTAAATATTGGGTTATTGTTTTTATTATTTTACCATTACGACAGCATACAATCATTCCAGTTGAAATACATGTGCTAGAGAAAACTTTTCCGAGTTCGACACACAGGAGTAGTAAGTAGTAAGTGCACCACTCTGGAGACCCCACTCCTATCCCCTCCACTTTCCCCCACGTCGGAGCCTCTTTCCGAGCGTGGTGGGGGTCGTGGTGGGGCGAGGTGGTGGGGGGGGGGGGAAAGAGTTCTGAGGGTTCGCCAGAGTGGTCCGATTATTATCATTATTCAAATAATAATAATCCATACTTTTTTTTTCTCTTTATTTAATTTTTATATACATTTTCACTTATATATATACGTAATGCTATTATACAATGAGAAAAGGATTTATCTTTTACGGAGTATAACAGTTTTAACGATGTGATCCAAATGATGCATCAATAGATTGTCAATTATAGTTGTTTTTGTACAAGTAGATAATTCGTTATATGAATTATTCGACGCTGTTAGTTTTTGGGTAGCTCTGTCTCGTATTTTCGCACGCTTTGCGCGAATATTACGGCGTATGCGGCTAGTTGTAAAAATGAATGTTTCCGATGTTATTGCATCTACAAGAGAGTCTCTGCAATTTGTTACCTCGTTGCAAATACGACGAAGCCACGAGATATTTCTGTTTATACTGGCTTGCAATAATGACAGTATAGTAAATTGCTCTTTTGTAAAACAGAATATCGGTAACGAGTGATGTGCAGGGTATACGAGCCCTTCTTCTTCTTCTTTATCCGCTATGTTGAAATTATTTTGAAAATCGTGTTAAGAAGGGCCGTCCATAGTTAAACAACCATGGATATAACATTTGAAGCTAATCACAGGTCGTAACGTACCGCTCCGACAAATATCAATGCCCACCCACACAGATTTCGTCCCCAAATTATTTAGCTTATATGCGAACGGCACCAGCAGCGATCGTAGATTCTCGGCACGTTTCGCATACATCGCAGGACTTAATGATTTGTTGACGGTTTGAATTCCAAATTATTGAATTTTGTGCCGCGATATTGCACCGCCAGATTATGTTCACGGGCCGCGGCTATCAACTGTTGAAATAGTTGAGCGTCTTCTTCGAACAGCTTGACGAATCTGGCTGGTAGGAAACAAGCAAATGTGTTTTCCACGTCGATGACGATACGCGTGCCCCATTTAGTTTGAACAGTTCTTATGTCGCTGATGTTGTAGTCTTTTTCGAGCTCTAGTTCCGATAACTTTTTCACAGGCAGAAACGCTGCCGTTTGTCCCACTTTGTTGATTCGTGCGAAATCCATCGCTCTCTCTCTCTCTCTCTCTCTATGCGAAAATATTAGCCACCGTTCGTAGAGCCTTCTTCTTCTTCTTGGTTGTCTTTCTCTTATTTATCCTCCTCTTTGCCGTTGCCCGCTTTCTCGGTTTTCTCGACGAAGACGTAGCTTTCTTTCTTTTTTTCACACTATGGATACGTCGCACACCGCGGCCGGAAACGGAATGCCGAGATCGATTAATTTTTGCCATTTTATAGCCAGAACCACTTCATGAGCGTATCAATTTTTTCCTCCGCCTTTCGCTTCAGATTTTCGCCAGACTCGCGTAGACGCGTTTTGAACGCTTCTCTTGGCCGTACACCATTGTCCATTATATCGGTGGCAACATTAACACCGGCACGCAGAGCCTCCTTGCCGACAGCCCGTGCACCATTCTTCAAAAGAGATACAATACGGCGAAAAAGGCCACCGAGAAAACTGCCAATCCCGTGGCCCCTTCGATTCGGTGAGCCTATGTTAACGTTACTGATACCCCCATATCCGGTCCGAGCACCGCCCGTCTGCATATCAAAGTATTCATCGTAATAAGTCATTGCGACCACTTCTCTAATCCGTACGCTTGAACTGTAATGTCACCGTCAGCGTCCCGTACTCAAATGGTATCGGCTGCCCAAACTCATCCCTTATATCGATATCAATCGATTGAAAGGTTGTATGAAGCAGAGGTACGTAGCGTGGTGGCGAGAAACCTCTAATCTTCACAGAGCCGTAATTAATATCCGTATAAACGAATAACATATCGGGAACAGCATTAGTTTGGCCGGCAGGTCGTGCGCCAGTGTAACTAACATCTCCGAATGCAGGCGGGAGCATCATGCTGCCGGGCGTGGTAAATCCTAAAATCTTGTTGATCCTTGGTGAGAAATGGAAAGCATGAATGAAATTTTCGCAAGAATCGCAGATACGGGTCACCTGGACGTAGCCATTGCGAGCGCACTGAAATCGTAAATGACCGGCAACGCCCTGTAGTTCATTTATTGTTTCGAGCAATGAGTCTATACTCTTATATACACCGGGTGGACCATACACGTAGCTCTGTTCAATGTCAATAGTAAAAGGGTGACGTTACATTCTACACGTTACCGCGTAGAATATTTAACGCACACTCACAAATGCAACGAATTATTCGTGGATCGGTTTTACGAAAAACGGCGTCTCGTTGCTCCTTGTTGAGATGCTGAAGTGCGTGCAATATTGCAACGTGTTTCTTGCAGAGAGAGGACCTGCTACCCGCCATCACAACCGCAAGACTGGTACTTCTCCGGCTGTGTCGGTGCTTTTTAACTTTTTTCGCGGCACATGCACGAAATGCTGCGGGTCATCGGGGAAAATACACGTACGAAATCTACAGTTATCGGGAGTCGATTGTTTCAAGTCCAAGAGCAGATAACCGTGTGGTTTGCTCGTCGCGTCGTAATAAACTTCCTGCAGAAATCGGGGGTTTTCGGGGTAAACCTGACGCGCCAGGTGCTGTATTTGAGCGCGATCTCGCGGATTTTTGAAAAATACTATATAATTAGCGTTCAGCGATATGTCCCGTTGCCCGTGACCCTGATGAAATAAATTTTGCGTTATAAAAAACACGCTCAAATTCTTATGATGACTACCCTTGGTGAAGAGGTCGACAACGCTATTGTTCGAGGCCTCGCGCATCAAATCGTCAATAATTATAAGTTTTGCACGCGGATCGTTTGCATAATCCGAGGCTTGTGGTAAACCCTCGCGAAACTCTATCGAAGAACCGTACTCCATTATACGCCTGTTGCCACTCGGAATAATAGAAAATAGTTCGTTGAAACGGTTCACTATTCATATGCGAAATGAATTTCAAAAACTTTTTCACAACGTATGTTTTACCGCAGCCCGTGGGCCCGCAAACCATCGCTGTCCAAGGATGTTTCCACCGCGTATCCATTTTTGTAAATGATCGAAAGTGGCCTTTCTCCGCTGTTTCAATAAGATTAAGTAGCAGGACAGATGGGTAAATAGGTTTTTACATAAGCATTTCTTTTATTAACAACATAGATGCGCGTACATATGTAAATAAAAAATTATATCTAACTACAATAGCCGTACGGTAACGAACCATACTCCCCGTCGCGTCTTCGTTTGACGCTTGACGGTTTGCACTTTTTCGATTCGGGGCGTGTAACAACCTGATGGAACGCCGTACGCCGAATCGCATCATAGTGCAGAGTAATTGGCTCCTCTCTCTCGCCAACTATAAACGCACGTACAGACCGATAATTTATCAATGAGCTATTTGCAAAATTTAGTGTTACACCTTTGACTTTGCATACTTCGCTTTCCGAGCCATCAGGTGTTCGCACAATAAATGAATAAAATTTCGGTCCGCCGGACACGAACGACTTAATATAACTGCCCTCTCCATAACTGCTAAGCTCATCCGTCAGATCACCGAGAAGCTGACCGATCGGCGGCTCGTACTCATTCGGATCTTTTTTCGTTACATAGATACACGAGTCTGTGTCACAATACAATGCACGTCGACCCAAGCGCTCGAGATAACTATACAATTTTAAGCGCGCCTGAGCGGTGGTGTATGCTGCAATTACGGCATTAGCTATGGAAGATGGCTGTATTGCCTTATCGGTCTTCGTATAATTGACGTATAATATATCATTATTTACAGGTAGTATACCGGTGATCTCATACTCGGAACTCGTCAGTAGTTCCATCAATTTTTCCCGCGTGGATACTATCACAGTTTGCGGCAAGTTTTCACGCTGACCGAATTTTCCCCAAAATGAATTTAAGCATAACTTTGCTACTGAGCGCAAACCGGGATTCTTGGATATACTAGCACGATCTAATTTAACACCCTCAGAGCGCTCAAAGTCAGCAATATATTGATCTTTCGCAGCCACGTCCTGCAAACAATTTTCGGGCCAGCCACTAGCTTCCTGCTTAATTTTGAGAAATGTGTCGATGTATTCTGCAAAAAGGCCGCCATTTCGAGTGTTACGTTCGAACTGTGTGATCTCGTATTGCCATATTTCGATTACACGCATGACTCTATACCCACACGAAACAGCTTTTCGTATCTCGTCGACAACCCATGTCCCCTCAAAAGTACGATCCGCGAGATTTTCATGCGTACATTCTTCCTGACTCATAATTTCGCAACAGCTACGGCAAAGGGCGAATAGCAGACGATGATGCATGCGTACAGGTAGCACCGGGTGATAAAGGTTGCGTGGTGGTAATACAACGCACTTGACGAGCCCCTCAACGCACGAAAGATCGGTATTATCAGCACCCGTCAGTTTCATACACTCGTCGCCTACATAGACTTTCGGATGGCCGATAGGATATTTACCAAACTTGCAGATATACGGGTATAATGAGCAAACGTCGACGTAACGTATCTCCTCTGCATCTTTCACATCGTACAGCGTAACCATATTTTCTGTACGCCCGCCGAAAAACGCATCACGCGGGTTCAGTGGTTCTATACAAGCTAGAGGATGGTCACGCACGAGAGCTGCCATTTCAGCATTTTCCTTTAACATTCGATCATACGCGCATTCCCAAATCTCTGTCAGCACATAACCGCCCGTTCGGATTCTATCGGAAATAGCGATAGTTCTTTCGAACCTTTCGTCCATTGATATATCGTCGCTCTGTTTGCGATCGCGATTCACGAGGAAACATCGTGGACAACCATGCCAATAGCACCCGTGAAATTGCAATACATGCTTCGAGTCGTTCGTCTCGTAATAACCATCTACCAGTAAGTTCAGTGGTAATTTAAATTCGCGCGAGCGACCAGCGTGTATGATGGAATGACCGAGAGAATTTTCCATCCATACAAGCCATGCAACGGCTTTTTTTGATTGTGTATGAGCCCATCTGTACCCACCCACCGGCACAATACCTATCGTGTTATCTTTCAGAAAATGTTTGCGAAAAATGCGGAAACAGGCGGATGCGATAGTCGTACCCTCGTCGAATGGACAGACGCGACCGCTAGCGATGAACATATTCCGAAATGCCATGCACGCGCGCCTGAGTATCGTAACATCCATCACGCAGTAATTCACAATTTCTTTCGCAAAGTCAAACACGTAATCTTGGTCTTTTAATTCGTGATACCGCGCTAAAAATTTCTCGCGCTCATCGGCGCGCATCGTGTCCGGAGAATAATACTCGATGGGTGGCAGCTCTCCGGTGTAATTCTGATTTTCTGGGCGATTGAAGAGATGAGGAAATGTACCTTTTGTGCCCAAAAGACCGAAGGCTTTTGGCAATGCGCTGAGAGGCATGTGGAAATATTGTAGACTGTCGAGAAATACAAGCTTCTCGAGACGCATCGCGATGATCTTCGATCCTTTCATAATTAACGTGGGGAGCTGGGTTTTTTTGTTCTCAATCAGATACCGTAGGATAAATTGAGCGTCAAACCCTCCAGCGTTATGCGCTATACAGATTGTGCGTGAGTAGCCCTTAGGTTGCTGCATAGCTAATTCCACGAGTTGTCCGACCGGATTTTCTCGAAATATAAACTCATGCACGCCGCAGTTCTCGCATGGTTCATCAATAGAATCGGTGTTACAACACTTTGTGCAAACGCGTTGAGCTACGCAAAGACTCGGCGTGTGTACGAATGAGTTCGAGTCACCCGTCACCGTTGTACACTGTTGTGTTTCAAAATCGTAAAAAATGAAAACGATTTTAGGCGAAGCATTTGGGTTTTCGCGGATTGGTTTCATGAAGCACAGATGGTTATTTGGCTGATCGGATTTACATGTTTTGCAGAAACCTACGCCACATTCATGTTTCTTTTTTTCTAGTGGTTTGATCGTTCTGAAGCATCTATGACAGCGCTTAAGGGTATCACAGATACCGGTAACTCTATGCTGCTGCAAACATTCATTGCCGAAAAAATAACTGTTGCACATTTCGCATTTGATTGTATTGGTGGAAGTATTGCATGGTGGTGCTTCGTGACACCTAGGACATTTTTTGGAACATCTGTGACCGTATTTACGATCGTACCGTGCGTTGCAAGGTGCGCAAAACCTCTTGCTACCGACAGCCCCTCGCATATTCAAAATCGGCTGAAAGTGGTGCGACCGCTCGTAATATAAAATATGCAGCGTGTGTTGAATTGAACCGAAAGTATCTATGACTTTTTGCGTACCATCGAACAATGGCAACTCTCCGCGTCCCAGAGTTAAAAACTCGAAAACAATAATTGCAATACCTTCTCGGGCCATATGATCTTGATAACGCGCGATTTCATTTACGCCACACCCGCGCTCTGGTATACAAATATTTGCAGCTCTTGTGAGTTCGAGCGCTGCTTCTCTTTGTAGGTGACAGTGTGGTTGTCTCATACGCTGCCAGCGAGTGTGCAACTCTCCCGTTCGAATTTCTCCCCGTTCTGCATACGCTCGAGCGGCTACCAATGAACGCGGAAGGCATAAATTATCCGTGTTACGAATCGTCAAAATTGATTTTTTTGCGACGCCTTCGTGGGTCAACCCTTTCCGCCCGCTTCCCTCGACGCCTCGGACTACACCCGTTGTAATACGGAATGTATCGTCGATGTTCAAATTCGTTGAACTTTGTGCGACACTACTCACAAGGCGCCAAATGTCCTCGAAAGAGTAGTCTCGCGCCGGTCGGAAAGACAGCCACACGGGACCGTGTGATAAACCGCTTGCCGTAAACGTTATACCGACGTAATCGTTACCCTCGCACGAGCTTGTGATGTGCGTGAGGAGATCGCGAAATGCTCCCTCAAGCCACTTCAATACACCGACGCCCGTGTCCGGTTGCTTGATGCGCACTGTTGTTTCACGGCCACGAAGTTTGAACCGCTTAAAATAACGCATATAATCTTCCACGATGTCTAATCGCGCTCCCGGTGGCTGCACATCGCCGTACGCAACGCTCCTCGAGACGTTACGCCGCCTACCACCGCCGCTTTGCACACCTGCAAAATTTTTTCGTGTGAATGAACAATAATTAATACATAGAAAAATTTAAAAAAGATTTTTATTCAGCAGTACCTCGTGTGAGGTAAATCTACAAGTGCCCTTCATTATCATCAACTTCGAGCTCTGTCGAGTAACCTGCGATATATTACGTGCGTAACTTAATTTTCATTCTACAACCCCGATGAAAACTAATTATCGAATTCTCAATCACCGCGCAGAGCCAGAGAAATTACATGAGTTTAATATTATGGGGTGGGGGGAGCTAACGAAATGTATACTCTATCGTAAAAAATATAAAAAATTAGTATTCGCCTGAGTCATCATCTTCCAATATATCTTGGTGCCACTGGTCGGCTCTTTGCAAGGGTAACGGATTCTTCTCTTCGAGACGCTCCAGCCATGCTTGATTCTCGCGTATCAAAGTCCGATCGATCAGCCTCTGTTGATTTTCCATCGAATTATTGATATTTCGATCGGGAAACAGAAGCTGTTGGTTCCGCGACGAAAGCGGTACAGCATCGTCATCTGGATCGGGAGATATGCTGGATCCCCTGTGCAATCCCGAAGGCCCTGGTACCGCTAAATCTTCCGTATTTTGAGCGTCGCCATGTAGCCCGAGAGGTTCTGTCACAGCTGTTGCAGGAATCTGATCATGGTCACTTATGCTAAGCACCTGTGTTATCGCTGTAAAAATAACACATTATTCAAGAATTTTGTTATATTTCGAGCAAAAAATCGGCAATTAGATTGCACAAAATTAAGAGTTTTAATACGAGCTACTTACACGTGTCATCGATATTCTCGTTAAGAAAAGAAGCATTTTCCACGCCTTGTGATTGAAATATCGATTCCTCATTTTCTACAGCGACGGCTGCTCTTATCAATTCGTCTTCCTCGCCGCTTTCTGTGCCGTGCAATAGCTGATAGTCTGATATAATAATTGAATCAAAAATAAAAAATCAAAATTTATTTAGTTATTTAAAAAATAATCAATGGGTAATAATTTTACTCACCCCGAATGTCACCAGCAATTCCACGCACAGAAAGAGCATCTTGGAGACCTCGTCGTTGTATCTCCTCAAACACACAGCTTAAAACACTTTGTCCTTTTAACACGCCCCTGTTATACGCTGCAACAATGACGCGTAGCGGGGTCCACCAAGTCACATATTTGAAACGTTTAATCAGTCCGTTGTACGACAAAAATCGCAATTGATCACACCATCGATCGGTACACTTTCGCCGGAGATGAGGACTGTGCAGCTTTGCCAAGCGCAAAAAATTTAAAATGCACTCGCGAAGAAGAATATTATTTTCCATCGTGGCTCAAGAAAAGAAATGGTAATGGGTATCTGTCCGTGTCAAGACTGACTAGCTTTTGCATTTTGTTCAAATAAATATAGTACAATACACTAAGACGAACGTATATATATATATATGCGCACATATAGGTGTAAGGCATGTACTCCTCGGTGTTGAATCTTGGTCACGGAACGTGATACTTAGTTTTCGCCAAAACAATGTAAACCTTGGCACGTGCAAATTAGCTGGCATGTCTTTATACACAACAGCATGTAGCATGTATGTGTAGCGGTGAGAGCTATGCAACTTTTCCCTCCCGGAGAAAAAAATTTGAAAAATATATTCACAATGGAGAACAGTATAGTACAGTCATTCTTTTAATCGTGTAACATCGGGAAAAACGTTCTCGCTTCGTCGATCGGTTAAAATATTATTCGTTGAAATAATTGATGTGCCCTGAGGATTAACGTGTGTGCTCGTGCTAATAAAAATATTTAATAAAAACGTGGCTCACGTATATGAGTATAAAGAATGTATCTGTGCGGGTTTGCATTCTATCGTTTTTCAAAATAATTTCTGTTGTAGATCGCTCAAAACTTTATTCGTAGGAATATCGGAAAACATTTTTGAGTGCTTGTACGAGTATACTTTTAAACTTCTTCATAATTGCGCGGTGCGGTGATTCTCCTTTCCATCGATTTGAAACATTTTTTTTTACTACCGAATAAGCAACGAGTTAGAATAGTGAGAGAGAGAGAGAGAGAGAGAGAGAGAAAAGCATCAGCGACGGACGCAGGAGAGAAAGAGAGAGCCTAATAGCCTCGGAAAAAGTGCAAGTAAAAATATTTAAGAATTATAATAATATAGTAATAATAATAAAAGTAAAAAATAATAATAAATCGGAGAAAGAGGTGGAAATATTGAAATAAAAAAAAATAATCGTAAAATTAAAAAATAATAATAATAAGATTTGAAAAATAATAATAATGCGCACCACTGTGGAGTTTCCCCCTGCCCTCACCACACCCACACGCAACGCGACCTCAACACCCGATTCGCCCAGCCGCATGGTGGGGGAAAATCGAGTGGTGGGGAAGCCGCGTGGTGGGGGAAGGAGTGGGGATAGGAGTGGGGTCTCCAGAGTGGTGCACTTACTACTCACAGGTTTGTGAATAACTGTTCCCAAATTATTTGGTACAGGCGAAATCGAATGCAATGATTGAGTACCTTTGACAGTCTTTGAACGCAAAGATCTTTGTTCAATTTCAGTCTTTGGATTCAGATACTCAATATTTTCCAAAAACTCAAAAGTTGCATTTGGTATTAAAATTGTTAGAATAAATGAGATTCATAATGTTTTTTTTTTTTTACATTTTTATTAATCCCAGAATTGTTTTTAGAGATCCCAACTTAAAAATGACAGATGCAATGTAAATTTTTCTCAGCTCTCTGAAAAAAATATGGAAATTTTTTATGAACTTTGGGCAATCTCGAAAAAACGACTTTTCAGATTGTTATCTTGATTTTGAGAGTCTTCTACACGTATATCAATTAGGCTATATTTTTTTTTCGGAAAGTTGAGATTTTTTTACAAAAAAACTATAGAATTGGATTTTTTTCAAATTCAAGCCACCAAAATTAAATTTAAAAAAAAACAAAAAAGTTTAAAATAAAAGAACTCGATACCCAATGGTAGCTAAAAAATGGAGGGAAAAATCTGAAAAAATTATGGCACGTGTTTTTCAACACAGACACCAAGCTATGTAACTTACAAAAAGATCCCCCATAGTGAAGCCCAAACTTGGCCGATTATTGATGTTTTTACTCATATATATATGCCACAAAGCAAAATATCGACTTTCGAATGAAAAATCTCTCGTGACCTCGGACAATGATATCATTGCGTTAGAATTGTTACTCGAGCTGCTTGTCTATGACATGTACTCAATTATTACGATACCATTCACGATTACATCATTGCTTTATTTTCTCATACGCGACTCCACAATTTTTTGTTTCTCCCAAACGATCGTATCCCGAAGCATGATAATTTATAATCCCTGGAATTATAATAAACAGGATTTAACTCTTGGAAATTTATGTGACTTTTGTCCCAAAATGAGTGAATATTTTATTATTTTTTTTCGAAATTTATTCGTTGTTCTTTCGTCGAATCCTCGTATAACTGTATTTGACAAATAGTTTTTTTTTTTCGTTTTTTTTTTTTCTAACAACAAGTCTCCTTGGATAACAATAGCACAAAGTAATATCGGCGAGACCAAGTTCCTCTTTTCTATGGTAAAGTGTGCCACGATGGAGTCGCGTGGGCGACAAAACGTTTATGTTTCTCGGTTCGCAAGTCACAGTGAGATGGTGAACGCGAGAGAGAGAGAGAGAGAGAGAGAGAGAGAGAGAGAGAGAGAGAGAGAGAGAGAGAGAGAGAGAGAGTGAGTGAGTGAGAAAACGAGAGAGTGGGGGAGATGCATGTACAGAGAGCCTTATGCACCCTCGTCGACTGTTATAACATTTATGTGCATATGAATATATATACGTACGTTTGCTAAGTAATTCGTGACCATGCCTCGTATTTTACGAGCTAGTCGAGCTTAAGAAGGTTCACCGGTATAGGAGAAGAAAAAAAAAATAGTATTTCATCGTAAAAAGCCTATTGATGCCGAAATGGAGCAGTGAAAAAAGAAAATTGACTTTTGCCAATCATGCAGCGAGGGTCAAAAAAATTGTGTTTGCCCAATTTTTGAGAAGGAATAGTACGCGAATGATGCTGAATATGGACCGAAGAGTGTCGATTTAGTTAAGAAAAAACAAAAAAAAAAAATTAACAATGATCAAAGTGCACCGAAAAAACTATAGCCGAATAGCAGTAATTATTTGAATAATTAAATATCGTTTTGATTATAATTATACAAAGTAATTTAGAATTTTTAAATTCAATCATAATTAATGTCGGTGTAATTGTTTGTTTTTTAAATTATAATTACTCGAAATAATTGTAACTTTTGCAAAAGTTAATTCCAATACTGGAGTAATTGTGATTAATTTTCATTGCAATTTTTTTTTCTCAACTCTGACACAGAGGCTTATAGTTATACATACAGAGCAGCGTGAGAAAAATCGATTTTTGTCAATTTTATTCTGAGGATTCGAGAAAATGGTTTTCAAAAGAAAACTGATATTAGTGACGGTGGATAAAGACCGGAGAATCTTGATCAAATTTCGAAAAAAAAAAAAAAAAAAACTAATAACGATGAATGTACACAGGGATAGGATTTTTTTTTCAAAAGTGAAACTCAAATTGCCTTGACTTTGATGAGATTACAATTTTAACTTCTAGAATAATTACTCAAAAAATATTTCTCGCGGATTATTGACATTGAATACATTTCTTTTTTTTCTAAATTCATCTTTGCACACAAAAATTTCGTTTTTCTGTGCAATACAAAATATTCCTTGGGCACAGGCTTGGGAGATAAATTTTTTATTCGAAAATTCATTAAAACAATTTTTTAAGTTACCTCAGTATCGATAATTCAAATTAATATTAGATTTTCGATTACCCTATTTATTTTCTTTAACTTTATTTTTCCCTATTTATGAATTTTTCTAAAAAAATTTTATTGTTTTCTCAAGATGAAAGTCAAGTTCTTCTAATTATGGCAAATCTCAATCTAGTCAGCTAATATTTTTTTTTTCGATTCTGTGGCCCTAAACTCATGGAGAGCAAACGACGAGTAAAAAGATATCCTCTCCTCCGAAGCAACGGAGAAGAGAGAGAGAGAGAGAGAGAGAGAGAGAGAGAGAGAGAGAGAGAGAGAGAGAGAGAGAGAAATAGAGAGTGAGCGACCGTGTTGTTCTCTTCGGATTCCTCCAGACTCCGTAGTGGAAAACGGAATATCGCGGGGTACGCACGTGGCCTCACACTGCCATTGACAGTTATCGCGAAGAGGGAAATAAAATTAAAAAAGAAACGCGATGTATATAAATAAAAATTAATCGTGCTCCACAAACAAAACAAAAAAACAAAAAATCTTAAATTTGGAGCAGTCGGAGTAATTTCCGGTCACGTGACGTCCACCCCCCCCCCCCCCCCCCCATGTTTTCTAAGCTTCGAGAAAAGAAAAACAACTTTGGCTATTTTCGTTAAAGAGTGTTTTTTTTTCTGTGCTCATTCGAAAAAGTGATTTTTTTTTCAATTGAAAAAAAAAAAACTCAATTTTGAAAATTTTCGTCCTGCGAGTATCGCAAATAGTTCTGAAAAAATGTATATCGATTGTTGAATCAGCGAGATATTTAGACGAGAATGATAATCCATAGTTGAAGGAGACTGTGAATTTTTATCTTTTTCTTCCGCACAATTTACTCATCGATGGGGTTATCGATTTGATTTTTCGTGCTCTTGACTCTTTGGTAACTTGACATGGAAATTTTTTATTTACACTTAAAGTACAAATGTTTAAAGCCGTTATTATTATTATTATTTTGATTTCTCGTAAGGGAGGCTTCGTTTAAAAAAAAAAAATAAAGATTTTCATATCAGAGTACTTGAAATATTTCGAAATGGTTGAAAAATTATATTTTCGGGAAAAAAAGCCCCGAGATTTGTGCTCTTGCGAATTTCAAACTGTCGTATCTCGAGAATGCCTTGAAAAAAGATTTCCCTCAATTTTGAACACACTCTCTATACTTGTTTAAATTTTTGGCAAAATTACTTCAAAATTAAAAAAAAAAAGTCTGTACTCCCTCGAACTGATGTTAATTTTATACTGAAAATTTGAACACGCATGGACCAAATTTCGAGAATTTTTGGTGTAAAAAAAAAAAATTGTCCTGACGCTCCGTTTTTCGCAAATTTTCAGACTTTTTTTTATCGCTATGCTGGGATAGAAAATTTTCTGTGTACCTTCTCGTGTCGTACGTGAGTACGAATAATACTTGGGGAAAAAAAAAAAAACAAAGCCATAAAGTTGTATTTATAGAAATTTTTCGCGATAAAATTTAATTGTTCACGACGAGGGCCTCGGTGAATGAAAGGAAAGAAAAAAAAAACGGGCTTACGAGAAATATAAATAAAATTTATATTGTCTTTTTTTTTAAATTTCGTTTTTATTTTATTTTTTCACTGAACACCCCCTCGAGTAGGATATCGCGTTTCCGCGAGTCTAATCGCGGTAGCTGTTTACTCTTATACTTTTATATTGCTGGACGTAGAAGAGTCCATCAAACTTTTGCTGGAAGAAAATTGAATAATTATGGATAGTTAAAAAATTGAAATAAAAAAATCGAACAAAAAAAGACCCCCGTAATTTGAGGGAAGGAAGGGCTTCCTGGTCAAATGAATGTCGAGATACAACAGAACATTTTATTAAACGTGAATATTCTTTTTTTGTTTAAACCAAATACAGCGTTAATGAAATTGGAGTAATTTCTAAGGAGTAAAAATATTTTTTTTAGTTTGACACTTTTTGGGTGAAATATTATCAAGACTCGTGGTGTGGCGAGCGAAAAAAATTAAATTGCATCAAAGATGAGAGTCGAAAAATGATGTTTAATAGGTTTGCACCGTGTTATTAATTGAGTCCGGGAAGGAAATAAAGAGAGAGAGAGAGAGAGAGAGAGAGAGGGAAAAGAATAGATATAGGAAACACAGAGAAAGAAAAACGTTATTTTTTAAATTTATTCGATGTTGAATTTTTTTTTAAAAGTATGGCAAATTAAATTTTGAGTTATTACGAAATTTTAATCAAACGAAATGCACATTTGGTAATAATAACGAAATATGTTTAATTCACTTATAACCAACAGAAGATATTTATAAAAATTTAAAAAATTAAATAATGACAAAAATTACAATAATGAAATTATGATTATTAATTAATAGCAAATTTTTCTTCATCAAAGATCCTAGTGTCATTAATTTTTTTTTCTCGATGCGTGCATGGTTGTAAAGGGGAAAAGATAAATTTCTAAAACGAGCCCAAATCACTCCATTTCCGTGGTTGAAATAAAATGCGAGGCTTGTTTCTCTTATCCAAAGTCAACTGCGAGAAAAAAAAAATTAAAAAAAACACGATCTTAGCTTTACAGCGTCGAGGGAAGAGACAGAGTTGAGTTTTTTTTTGTACCGAGATTTTTCCCAGTATATAAAACGATATGTTGATTCTATTCATAGAGAAACATATGGGGAAATATCACGTAATTTTTGTTACTTTTTAACGTTATGGTTTACGTATATTCGTTATTTTGGCTTATGGGGTAGAGAGAACTCGGTGGGGCATCGAGGAGAGTTCACTGAACCCTGATATACCGATATTATCGCGATGTTACAAGAAGAGTGACTAAGAATCGTGCTCTTGATATGTTTAATGTTATTCGAGTATATATTTATATATAGGACTTTATAATCGCAATTTTTTTCAATGCCCCTCTCACTCTCTTTAATCTCGCTGTTTTCCATATCGATTATCATACTTTATTCGTGACATTTACGCCGAGAAAAGAATTTATTTCATCAAAAAGTATACATTTTTTTTTACTTGGAGTTACTTAAATAAAAAAAATTACGATTACTCCAATTTTGAGTAATTGTAATTTAAAGAAATTACGATTGCTCCAAGTAATTATAATTAATTGGAGTAATTTTTAATTAACGATTTTTTCATTTCAATTTCATTCACTTTTCTGCAAATTTAAATTTGCCAATCGACAAGAAATTTACTATTATCAATTAAATTGATACTTGGAACGATTAGTTTTTATTTTCGCCCATTAAAAAAATTTTCAACATTATGAAATTAGTCAAAATTTGTTTTTTTTTTCTCAGCGAAAGACTCGTGGATTTATGTTTTTCGATAAAGCACGAGCGTATCTTTGCGTTAAACGTCAACTAGCAATCGCGCAGCTGAGAAATACATGAGTGAGAAGAGCTACTACGATGAATTAAATTAATCTGATCTAATTATGGATTTGCGATTAATTTTTTTGGATTTTTTTTTAAATTTATTTTTAAACAAACTTTATCTCTGACAGTATACGTGACTATGAGCTTGGTGTCAATTTGCAGGATTATTTGGGAATATTTAGGATCGTCTGACGTAGGAAAAATTTATTTCGATAAAAATCGACAGAAGATGGAGTATTTTTTTTGTAGGGAAGCTTCTTAGGGTATTTCTTTTCGAAATTTTGGGAAAAAAAATAATTTTCACCATCCAAAAGCATAGAACTCAGGCTGAGAAAAAAAACAGCTACTCATCATCGTGAGGCAACTCTTAAACTCGATTTCCATTTTTTTTTTCTCAAGATCCCATTTTTTTAAGTTGAAATTTAGACTTTTCGAGGATGAGAATTGAAAAAAAAATTACAAAAATTACCTAACCTTTATTCTTCTACAATTTCAATTGTATTTTGAAAAAGGCCAGCGCAATTATATTTGATAAAATCAAAAAGTTCAGAATGCCTAGAAAGTAAAATTTATTTTACTGCTGCCAGTATTATTTTTTTACCAATTATCATTATGATTGAAAATAATTTTTTTATGTGCCCATAAGAAATTTCATATTTTTATTTTTTTTTTCTCGGGCAGACAAGTCTGTACTTTGAAGGAACAAAAATTGCAAAGATAATCGAGGATTAACTGGTACACGAGGGGGGGAAAAAAAATTTAAGTCAACGTCCGTTCTTTATTTGGGAACTGGATGCTTAATATCCCTGGCGATTATAATCGAGATGCTGTGCATCTTTTCGGAGTACTTTCTCAGGCAGGCTTGATCTCTCTCGTTTTCTCTTTTTCTCTCTCTCTCTCTCTTTGTCCCTTTATCTTTGCCTTCGTCTCGTCTTTCGTTTCTTTTTTCTCGCATTGGAATTTTACGAATCTCCAGCCCAGTCCGTGACTCGTGCTCACGAATGCAGATTTATATCTCCCTTTTATACTCATATTCATTTATTTTTTGCTTCATCCTGCTTCGAGTTCTTCCTCGTTCGTTTTTTTTTTTTTTTTTTTTTCATTTTTATTAACAAAAAAAAAAACAAAATTTTTATCATGCACACAAGATGCATCCACGCGAGTCCACGACCGACATTTGACACACACGACAATGGATGTTAATAATTCAAGATGATTCAGAGACTCGTTTAACGATCCGAGAGATTTCTCTCTCGATGGCCTCAATCGCTTTTCATCCACGCTTCCTTCTTGTCCAGAAAATTGCCAGTTGAAATTTTCAGAAATTTACAAGTTTAGAATTTTCACTTTTTTATAAATTTCATCTTCCCCTTCGCCTTATTTTTTTCAAAATTGATTTTCCGACTATTTCGAACATTGCTGCAAAAAAAAAAAAAAAATAGCAACAAGAGAACAAATCTTTCTCCATCAAGAAGCAAAGAAAGAGCCAATTTTCGATATCTTAGAATTGCACTTAACTCGAGGTTTTTGTAGATTGCGCTTAATGACTTTTTTTTTTTCCCACAATGAAACGATTCTTTTCGGTGATTCTGAATTTTAATGCTTGACAATTTGAGATAGCACGCGATGCTGCTCTTTGTATATAAATTCTGGAGTTTAAAAAAAAAAAACAGACAGGGTGGGCGATGTATCGGACTCGACTTCCTGAAACCAACGTTGCAAGAGATAACGTGTTCACTCGAGGGGGGGAAAAAAAAAATGAATATTCGATTCTCGTATTCGTGAAGCAGTGAAATTTTCATACGTTCGACCCTAATTCCCTCTGAATAAAGAATTTGAAATTTTCAGCGGGTCAAATTCGATTGAAAAAATTATTAAAAACAAAAAAAAAATATCCTGAGACTTTATTGAAACGAAAATTTAGTGATTAATTTTTAAGATCGATGGATTTAAAATATATTTCTTTGAAACTGTGTCAGGAATTGGAGGAGAATTTTTTCAGCAATGCCTCGAAGAACTAAATAAAAATAAAAATAGCACTGAACCAAAAATTGAAATAAAAAAAAAAAAATTAAAAATGTGCATAAAATTTCTTCAATAATAGTGAACCACTGTGCTCGCATGGAAAGACTTCCGGTTATAAATAATGATAAACGTGAATTAAAAGATAATTTGACGTTAAAATTCGAAAAAAAAAGATAATGACAGAGTTAATATATATTTTTTTAAAATAACCACGACGAAACTGCCACTCTCGGAGTATTAACGATAAATTTAATCTTACTCCATAAGTATATAACTGTATGTACAATCATTTCCGGCTGCCCAAGTTGGTCGAGTGAATATTATCCCATAAAACCGATTTATATCTAAAAAAAAAAAAAAAAAAAAAAACTGCCTGTGAAGATCTCTATCCGTCCCACACGATGACTCTAGCAGTCGATTGCGTGAATTTTGCTATCCTACTCATTTGCTCGCGGGTATTTCACTTTGCTCTCGGTCTCAGCTCTCAATATTACAAGGTAGGCAGCTCGAGCTCTCGAAGTAGCAAATTTTTTTTATAAATATGACTCCCATACTCGTTGAATGAGTGATAATTTTTTAAAAAATAGGAAAAAAATCGTTTTTAAAAACTTTTATCGATCGATGAACAGCAATGAACAATAATCGTTTTTTTTTATCCATACAAAAAAAAAAATTCCCATTAACAACGAATGTTGTTAATGGTTGGTTCCTGACTCGAATTTTTTTCAATGAATAATCCACATCGTTGATCCAATTATTATTCTCAATAGCTCACTTTGACTTATCTTACAAAAAAAAAAATAATAAGAAATTTTTCCCAAAAGTTTTTACAGAATAACAATTGGAAAAAACAAACTTTACCACTCGTTTGACAATTCACGATTTTATTTTATACTCAAAAGTGCTCAAAGTTAAAAAAAAAATCATATTTAAGGAGAAAACAATTTTGACTTCGTTATAGGCTCAACTTGACGCTCATTTGAAGCTTCACAATGAAAAATGGTCGAGCGAAGATGTACGAAAGTGCAAGCTCTGTCACAAGCAATTCACTCAGCCTGCCCTCTATCGTCTTCACATCAGAGAGCACTACAGAGTGAGCTTTTCTCTCCCATTGCATGATTTTTCCCAATTATTCGTTGATCAGTTTTTTTTTTGGAAAATATCCAATTCCAATTTTTTCTTTTCCCTCGAACCCAAATTCACAGACGAAAATCGTTAAAAAAACGAAAAAAGGAATGAGCCACAAGACAATGTACAAGTGCAAGATATGCTCCAAGTCATTCAAAAAACCGAGTCAATTGATGAGGCACATTAGGGTGCACACAGGTGAGAAACCCTTTAAGTGCAATATCTGCAATCGTGCATTCACGCAAAAGGGCTCGCTGCAGATTCACACGTGGAAGCACATTGGTGTACGTCCTTATCGTTGCGAATATTGCAACGCAAAATTCACCCAAAAGGGTAAAAAATAACGTATTAATTTAATTATTTATTTATTTTTCTATGAAAAAAATAAAATCTCTAAATAATTGTCGATAAAAGGAGCCCATGAGAGTCGGTAATATTCGTTCACAGGTAATTTGAACGCTCACATCATGAGGGTTCACAGTGCCAGAGAGGGCGATCATATTTATCGTTGCACAATGTGTACCTGCGTCTTCAAGAAATTGGGAAGTCTGAACGGTCATATGAAGCGTATGCACTCGAATCCTACGGAGGTGAGAGACAATTGGCAATTTTCAAAAAAAAAGAATTTATCCAAAAATTTTTCATCATTAATTTCGATTTATTTATTTATTTGTTTATTTTCGTTTAAAATTGAACAACGAATGTCGCAGGAACAGATGCAAAAATGCGACAGTTCAACGGAGACCGATATACAAACGACCGTCGACAATGTCATGTCGCAGCTCGCTTCGTTCGATGTGAATTTGAAAAATCAAGCAGATTCGACGAATTCGATGGCGACGAATTGCAAGGACGACATAATTCAGCAGGCACTGAAGGACAGTGGCCTGGAAAGAAAGAGAAAAAATTCCGGCGATGCGAGCAAAAAAATCGAGCCTCAAACGTCATTCGTCACGCTGCTCGACAGAGCTCAGGATGGCTCGTTGAGGTATGAGCAAAGTAAAAAACAAACAAAAAAAAAAACCAAAAACTAAAATTAATTAATAGATTTTAGCTCGAATGAGGGCTTGTTGTTATTAAAAATATTTATATCATTCGAATATTTTTCAATGAAACAGAAAACTTGCATTATTTTCCATTTTTGAATTATTTAAAAGATAATTATTCAAAAAACATCATTTGCATGGGTTTTTTTCAGTTACTCATCCATTATTTAATTAATTGTACGAGCTTGAAAATTGAGTTGCATTTCAAACGTATATCGCGTGACAGTGACGTCACAACACCCCCGCAGCAGCGCCTCTAGCGATAAAATTAAGAAATTCAAGCAGCCAATCATTCTTAACCTAAAAATTTTTTTAAATCGAGAACTTGCATTATTTCCAACTTTTAAATTATTTAAAAGATAATTATTCAAAAAACATCATTTGCATAGGTTTTTTTTTCAGTTACTCATCCATTATTTAATTAATTATAGCTTGAGGAGGTACGACTAGTATGAAGAATCCAACTGACGGACTTGAAATTTTTATATGTTTTTGCCGAATACTTTATGCGCCTATTGCCAAAATTTGAGCTATATTGACCGTTTAGTTTATTCGTAATAAAATTGCAAAGTCGAGCAGTTTGAGTTACCAAAGCACGTCGTCTTATGGAGACGGTTAACCGGAAGTGCTGTGATCACGGTTTTGCTGCTCACGTATCCAACTACACCCGTTGAAAAACTGAAACTTGATAGATTAGATATAATAGATATTGTAAAAAATTGAAAAATTACTCTTCACCGTGTAGTTCTGGCACTACATCATAAAAAAGTTTCAATTTCCGGTTGTAAATGGTCAGAACGATCAAATAGCACCCACAGACTTAGCAACGTCGCGAGTAACAGCTGATGGGTTTCGGCAAACATAACCTAGCTTTGTTTTGATGTTAGCAACGAGGATAGAGTCATCTTCGTTGGTCACGTATACCAACTTATAGCATCGCCAATGCGACGTTGCCAAGTGTTTACTTCAAATTCCATCATGTTATTTATGGAGTTTTATTATTTATCACGTATCAATTATATGTATAATTATCATTCTGCCGATCGTATTAATTCCACTGAGGTAATTCAAGTCTATTTTAATAGGTTTTCGGCTGATTTTTTAAAATGTTTTTTAGTCCGTTTTTGTGGTAGACATGTCATTATTATTATGATGGAGACTACTATCGAGTCGTTGACAATCTAATTTTTCAGTTTTTATTAGTTCATGCGCAATAAATTAATCATTTACCACAAAATTTTTCACATTATAATCGATAATATGAATAATCAATGCAAATAAACATAAATCAGAACAGCTGTGGGTAAAATGAATTTAGACTTTTTTTTGACTCCAAAGAACTAGTCGTACCTCCTTGAAAATTGAGTTGCATTTCAAACGTATATCGCGTGACAGTGACGTCACAACACCCCCGCAGCAGCGCCTCTAGCGATAAAATTAAGAAATTCGAGCAGCCAATCATTCTTAACCTAAAAATTTTTTTTAATAGAGAACTTGCATTATTTTCCATTTTTAAATTATTTAAAAGATAATTTCTTCAAAAAACATCATTTGCATAGGTTTTTTCAGTTACTCATCATTATTTTCAGTTTGTTATTTTATTAAACTACTTTTTTGGCAACTGCCGGGTTTTTTTTGGTTCCACATAGTCCCTGAAATATTGCTTAGTCTAAAAAAAATTTATTTATTTTTTGCAAAAATATCACAGGAAAACAAATGATCGAAATTCGTACTTATCCACAAAAAAAAATGCATTTTCCGCTAATCTAACATGAAAATCCGAATAGCAATTTCTACACAAACTTAAATACACACCAAAAAATTTTACAGAATTTTTTCAAAATTTTTCTTTCGGTTGTGTTCGTTCAAAAAAAAAATAATACCATAATTTGTGTACTAGATCGAATCTAACGATTATACTTACTGATAAACTTTTATTTCGAGAATTATTTGCCTTCGAATCTGAAGAAAAAGTTGTGTAATTTTAGAATTTCAAAACGACGGAACCAATGACAAACCCGAATAGATATAAAAATAGAATAGTGTTACAAAAGTTTTATGGCTTCCGGTTAGTTGCGTTGCGTTCAAATTTTTTTTATCGCTCTCAGCGCTATCCAAAACTAACGACAAGGACGTGGCGAGTTCATAGTTACATTTTTTAAAATTGATTAAATTTCGTTATTTTCTGTTTTTTTTTTCGAGTTTTTACTTGTTTTTTTTTTTTTCTTAATTTACGAATTTTAAACTCTCGTTAATTATTGACCCCAAAAATCATGCAACACAAAGTTTTATCAAAATCAAATTACTTTTCGAATTTCGGTCCACAATATTCAGTCCGCCATTTTTAATTTTGGAATTTCGAGTTCAGATTCGTAATCAGCGACCCCAAAAACCCACGCATGCGAAATTTCAAGTGAATCGCACGTAAGGAAAAATGTGTGCATGGAAAGGATTAAAGAAATTAATGCAATGTTAATTAACTTCAGAAAATATTTAATTATGACAGAATGATAAAAAAAAAAAAAGGAGAAAATCGTTTACAATGCGAGTTCTCTGTTACAGAGAATCTTCCGACGCACGGAGTGTGCTGGATAAAATTAAAATTTGACCATTATTAAAGCTTTTTCAATGAAAAAAAAAAAAAAAAAAAAAAAAAGAGCAAGAATCGAATAATCGTCTAAACTACAAATTTATAGTTATTAATTTTTTTTCCCGTGTCAACCGTTCGTATGGACCGTAAAAATTGAGAAAATAATTTGAAACAAAAAAAAACAATTTTCCAAATTATTTAAATTGTTTTAAATTGTAAAAGAGACGAGAGCGTTAAAAAAAAAACAATTAGCTTCAACTCAAAAATCCCCCGATTTAGGAAAACACATTCTCATTGATTCGAATTTGTCGACTCGTACAAAATGTCAATCTAAAAAAACAAAAATAATACAATACAACAAAAAATAATACAACAATATCGCGCGCAGGAGATATCTCACGATAAAGCAGCGTTGCATCGGAAGTATAAGATGGTATTCGTGCAACTTTTGCCACAAGGAGTTTAAAAAACCATCGGATCTCATAAGACATTTGCGAGTTCATACGCAAGAAAAACCATTCAAGGTAAAAAAAAATAAATAAATAAACGACAAAGCAACAAAAAAAACAAACCTAAGAAATATAAAAGTATAGCTTGCTATTTTGTAACTTTTTGTTTTAAATCGAAAAATATTCAATTGCCACCGAACGTGATTATGTTTGTTTGGAAAAAAATTAATTAATTAAAATCAGCTGACGTAACTTTTATGAAAAAATCAAATGAAATATTTCAGTGCTCGTCGTGCTTTCGTTCGTTTGCCCTTAAATCGACTCTGCGAGCTCACGAGAGAAGGCACGCCGGTACGGTGCAATACAATTGCGACAAATGCGACAAGAATTTTGCCTGTCACAGCAGTCTAACGTCTCACATGCGCTCGCACGTTAAACCGTACAAGTGCGAAATCTGTGACAAATCGTTCAGCACGAATTCCATATTGAGGAGTCACGTTAACGCTCATGCTATCGCAAAATCGAAGATATCACCGGAAGCCGAGAGTCTCGTGACGCAGATAGTCCTCGAAGAGCCATTATTGATAAGCGACGCCGGCAACAAAATAAGCGTTGCACGCGTAATGCCGAAACAGAGGCAGGTTTATGACAGCAGCGACGAGGCGAGATCTCACAAATGTTGGGTATGCCCGGCTGCATTTAGAAAAATAAGCCATCTCAAGCAGCATTATCTCAGGCACACGGGAGAACGACCACACAAATGCCCAAAGTGTGACAGGCAAGTTTAACGGGGGAGAAAAAATGAAAAAAAAAAAAAAGAAAGACGTTTTTTTTAGAAGAAAAATTGAAACTTTTGACATTGATTCATCGTAATTAATGCCCATCTTTTTTTTTTAATTCAGGGTGGCCACGAAAAAAAAAAGAAAAAAACGTTTTTTTAAAAGAAAAATTGAAACTTTTGACATTGATTCATCGTAATTAATGCCCATTTTTTTTAAATTCAGGGTGGCCACGAAAAAAAGCAAAAAAAGTTTTTTTAAAAGAAAAATTGAAACTTTCGACATTGATTCATCGTAATTAATGCCCATCTTTTTTTAAATTCAGGTTGGCCACGAAAAAAAAGCAAAAAAACGATTTTTTAAAAGAAAAATTGAAACTTTTGAGATTGATTCATCGTAATTAATGCCCATTTTTTTTAAATTCAGGTTGGCCACGAAAAAAAAGCAAAAAAACGTTTTTTTAAAAGAAAAATTGAAACTTTTGAGATTGATTCATCGTAATTAATGCCCATTTTTTTAAATTCAGGTTGGCCACGAAAAAAAAGCAAAAAAACGTTTTTTTTAAAGAAAAATTGAAACTTTTGACATTGATTCATCGTAATTAATGCCCATTTTTTTTTAAATTCAGGTTGGCCACGAAAAAAAAGCAAAAAAACGTTTTTTTAAAAGAAAAATTGAAACTTTTGAGATTGATTCATCGTAATTAATGCCCATTTTTTTAAATTCAGGTTGGCCACGAAAAAAAAGCAAAAAAACGTTTTTTTTTTAAAAGAAAAATTGAAACTTTTGACATTGATTCATCGCAATTAATGCCCATTTTTTTTAAATTCAGGTTGGCCACGAAAAAAGCAAAAAAACGTTTTTTTAAAAGATAAATTGAAACTTTTGACATTGATTCATCGTAATTAATGCCCATCTTTTTTAAAATTCAGGTTGGCCACGAAAAAAAAGCAAAAAAACGATTTTTTAAAAGAAAAATTGAAACTTTTTACATTGATTTATCGTAATTAATGCCCATTTTTTTTTTTAATTCAGGTTGGCCACGAAAAAAAGCAAAAAAACTTTTTTTTAAAAGAAAAATTGAAACTTTTGACATTAATTCATCGCAATTAATGCCCATTTTTTTAAATTCAGGTTGGCCACGAAAAAAAAGCAAAAAAACGTTTTTTTTAAAGAAAAATTGAAACTTTTGAGATTGATTCATCGTAATTAATGCCCATTTTTTTTTAAATTCAGGTTGGCCACGAAAAAAAAGCAAAAAAAAACGTTTTTTTAAAAGAAAAATTGAAACTTTTGAGATTGATTCATCGTAATTAATGCCCATTTTTTTAAATTCAGGTTGGCCACGAAAAAAAAGCAAAAAAACGTTTTTTTTTTAAAAGAAAAATTGAAACTTTTGACATTGATTCATCGCAATTAATGCCCATTTTTTTTTTAATTCAGGTTGGCCACGAAAAAAGCAAAAAAACGTTTTTTTAAAAGAAAAATTGAAACTTTTGACATTGATTCATCGTAATTAATGCCCATCTTTTTTTAAATTCAGGTTGGCCACGAAAAAAAAGCAAAAAAACGATTTTTTAAAAGAAAAATTGAAACTTTTTACATTGATTTATCGTAATTAATGCCCATTTTTTAAAAATTCAGGTTGGCCACAAAAAAAAAGCAAAAAATCGTTTTTTTAAAAGGAAAATTGAAACTTTTGACATTGATTCATCATAATTAATGCCCATTTTTTTTAAATTCAGGTTGGCCACAAAAAAAAAGCAAAAAAACGTTTTTTTAAAAGAAAAATTGAAACTTTTGACATTGATTCATCGCAATTAATGCCCATTTTTTTAAAATTCAGGTTGGCCACGAAAAAAAGCAAAAAAACGTTTTTTTAAAAGAAAAATTGAAACTTTTGACATTGATTCATCGTAATTAATGCCCATTTTTTTTTAAATTCAGGGTGGCCACGAAAAAAAAAGAAAAAAACGTTTTTTTAAAAGAAAAATTGAAACTTTTGACATTGATTCATCGTAATTAATGCCCATCTATTTTTTTTTTAATTCAGGGTGGCCACGAAAAAAAAGCAAAAAAATTCCCCGACTTTGCGCTGAAAATCTGAAATCTGAATAGAATAGGAGCTTATCAATATTGAATTAATATGAAATATTGATATGAAATTTCGAAACTAAAAGATTTTTTTTTGAATTTTTTGCGAAAAATGAATGGGGTTCACTAGAATCGCTGTGTAACTTTGCTTCCCGAAAGGGATGAAGCTCTGTTCGGTGCTTATTCTCTTCGCAATCGTTTCAGGTTTAAAGTGCCGCCTGATTCATCGAGTTGCGATTTTTTTTCCGATTTTTTTTTTTTCAAATTTTCAAAGTAGGACCATCGATTTTTGCCATTTTTTTCCATGCATCTTTCCTCTGGATTCAAATTCGCGGATTTTAAAAGCGCTCTTTTGAATACAAAAAAAATTAAGATCTCGAAATGAATCAAACGGCATTCGCCAAATCTATTCCTGGGCTTTTCAAAACACCCACGATAAGTCCAAATCTGTAAATTCGAAGCAAAGTTACG
Organism: Rhorus exstirpatorius; assembly: GCA_963564615.1. Lineage (NCBI taxonomy): Eukaryota > Metazoa > Arthropoda > Insecta > Hymenoptera > Ichneumonidae > Rhorus > Rhorus exstirpatorius. The sequence continues at coordinate 46,859,179 of OY751314.1, read as the reverse complement.
GGCATTTGAAATTTCGGTATTTTCAGGTTTTCGAAAAAATGGGCAAAAATTGGAGAATTTTTTTTTTCCCCGTTTTTCTCATTATTTTAAGGCTCCAGGCGATCGGAAATTTTCCCCTAATTGTGAATTCGATCGATTTTTTAAAATTAAACTGGAAAAAAAATATTTCAAGTCAACAAAAGTAAGAAAAATATTTCAAGTCAACAAAAGTAAGAAAAATATTTCAAGTCAACGAAAGTGCCTTTGATGCGGATGCAAATAAAAAATTTTAAGAACAATCACCGTTTATCCTGGTTGACCGAAGAGTTCGAATTTTAATTTTTGTAATTTAACAATTATTTCCTGAACAAATGAAAATTTCCCTGACATTTCTCTGTTTCCCTGAAAAATTAAAAATTCCCTGACATTTCAAGCTTTTCCCGGTTTTCCCTGATCGTGGCCACCTTGTTATTTATTTTAATGAAAATTCTTCTGTTAAAAGCCGTTTCAATTTATACCAGCTTTCTCGTTGAGCAATAATCGTAAAGATAGAACAAATTTTAGGAAATAATGTGCGAAAGATTTTATTCACAAGGAATTCTTGTTTTTTTTTTTTTTTTTTTTTTTTAATTTAAATAAAACAAAATTTTCGATCTTCAATGAGTACGATAATGCTAATTTATCAATGTAGAAATATGTAAAATTATTTGCAGTAATTTTTAAAGAAATTCGATGAGACCCAATATTTTTTTTTTGCCAAACTCGATCCCAAAGATTCCTTGATCGAAATTTCGTTTGTAAAAATTTAGCCTCGATAACTTGACGATTGAATACAAGTATGGCGATAAAATATGAATGATAAATTGAAAATGAAAAAAAAAAGGAAAAAACGTGGCTCAATATTTAAAAAATCCGTGTAAACGTTTTTTTTTTACTTTTTTTTTGTTTTTTTTTTCAGGAGATTCACGTCGAACAGCGTTTTGAAATCGCACTTGCATACGCACGACGAATTGAGACCTTACGGTTGTTCCGTTTGTAGCGCAAAATTTTCGACTCAGAGCAGCATGAAGAGGCATTTGGTGACTCACAGCAACGTTCGACCCTTCATGTGTCCTTATTGTCACAAGACCTTCAAGACATCCGTAAATTGTCGCAAGCACATGAAGATTCACAAAACCGAGCTAGCCGAACAGGTTTGCATCATGTGATCAACTATAAAATTTACTTTTCTCAAAATATCCAAAATTTCCTCGACAAAACGATTCTCGCTGTAGCATTTTTTCTTTATGAAAATGCGTAAAAAATTATACTCCGATAAATGGTCCCAAAAGAGATGGAGAAATGAAACTTTTTTTTTCTGGCAAAAAATGACGCACTAAAAAATTGCTATAATTTTGCTTCTCAATCGATTTTAGACTCCGCTATTGAGCTCATTTCGTTTATAATCGTTCAATTATCGAAATTCCACTTGATTCATTGAGCTACGATTTTTCTTTTATTTTTTTTAAATTATTTTTTCATACTTGGCCCTCTTTATCGTTTTTCGATGATTCCGAAAGTGACTCTTGTGCCTCGTAGAATCGAAACAAGCAAACTTATGGCCGTTTGAAAATCCGGAATTTTTACGATTTTAGAAAAAAAGTTAGGCAAAAATTAAAAAAAAAAAGCATAATTGTTCTTTTCAACACGCTTTGAGTCTATTCGATGAGAAATTTTTCGCTCATTACTCCTCGCACCGAGGTTTTATTTATTTTCTTTTTTTTTTTTTTCGAAAAAAATACGATAAAATCTTTATTTTCATTTTTTTTTTCGTCTGAAAACTGCGAGTTTGCGAAGAAAAAAAAATTAATTATTTCGTCGATACGCAGCAATTGGAGCAACAGAGAAGTCAGCGAGAGCCTCAACTTTCGTCGATAAAGGATAAGCAATCGATGCTGGGATTAACGGAAAATTTGACTCTCCAAGAGGACGTCGCGATGGCTTATCAGACTCAGCTCAATCCCGATTTCACGCAAGCTTTCAACGATCATTTTCAGCCGATATCGATGGCAAAGGAAAAATCATATCTCGCTCATCATGGACTGACTCGAGCGATCGAAAATCGTACGATACTTTTTACTCGCGAAATTTCAAAATTGCTAATTTTTGCTAATTTAAAGCAGTTTCAAAACCGCTAATTTTTGCTACTTCAAACCAATTTCAAAATCGCTAATTTTGGCTAATTTAAAGAAATTTCAAAATCGCTAATTTTTGCTAATTTAAAGAAATTTCAAAATCGCTAATTTTGGCTAATTTAAAGAAATTTCAAAATCGCTAATTTTTGCTAATTTAAAGAAATTTCAAAATCGCTAATTTTGGCTAATTTAAAGAAATTTTAAAATCGTTAATTTTTGCTAATTTAAAGAAATTTCAAAATCGCTGATTTTTGCTAATTTAAAACAATTTCAAAATCGCTAATTTTTGCTAATTTAAAGCATTTTCAAAATCGCTAATTTTCGCTAATTTAAAGAAATTTCAAAATCGATAATTTTTATTAATTTAAAACAATTTCAAAATCGCTAATTTTTGTTAATTTAAAAAAATTTCAAAATCGCTAATTTTTGTTAATTTAAAACAATTTCAAAATTACTAATTTTTGTTAATTTAAAGAAATTTCAAACTCGCTAATTTTTGCTAATTTAAAGAAATTTCAAAATCGCTAATTTTTGCTAATTTAAAGCATTTTAAAAATCGCTAATTTTTGCTAATTTAAAGCAATTTCAAAATCGCTAATTTTGGCTAATTTATAGAAATTTCAAACTCGCTAATTTTGGTTAATTTAAAGAAATTTCAAACTCGCTTATTTTTGCTAATTTAAAGCATTTTCAAAATCGCTAATTTTTGCTAATTTAAAGAAATTTCAAAATCGCTAATTTTTATTCATTTAAAACAATTTCAAAATCGCTAATTTTTGTTAATTTAAAAAAATTTCAAAATCGCTAATTTTTGTTAATTTAAAACAATTTCAAAATCGCTAATTTTTGTTAATTTAAAGAAATTTCAAACTCGCTAATTTTTGTTAATTTAAAGAAATTTCAAAATCGCTAATTTTTGTTAATTTAAAGAAATTTCAAAATCGCTAATTTAAAGAGTTTTGAAAATCGCTAATTTTTGCTAATTTTAAAGTTTTTGCTGATTTAATTTGCAGATAATATATCCGTGATAGAAACAGATAACTTGGGAACTTCCCAGACTTTGCATGCCGATGAAACGGGCACTATTACGCTACCTAGCTACTCCGGCGATCAGACACTCACACCAGTACGTATTTTTGAAAAAAAAAAGAAAAAAAAAACGTAAAGTACTTGAATTTGTATTCATCTCGTTTCCTTGAAATCCTTTACAGGAGAGTATACGAGAGATCGAGGAGACGTTGAACCAGCAATTGTTCAATATCGGTATGAACGACACGGGTAACGTGACATTGAGCTCGAGGGATCAGCAAACAATGAATATTATTTATGACAGCGGTAAAACATTGGACTCGGTAAACAACGTTGGCATCGCGTCAAATATATTTCCATCGCACTTTGATACCTTCGACATGAGTCAAATAACGCTTCAAGTAAGTAGCCAATGACTTTGACGAGAAAATAATGTTTTTAATAACAATCTTATCAGTTTATACTGATTTTTGTTTATTTTATTTGGAATTCTCAAAAATGTAATAAATTTTCCAAAATATCTGAGTTTTTATTGTAAAAATGTCAAAGTCCGACGTAATTCAAAGAAAAAAAGCAAAATTTTTCGTTCTGACTTCCTATAAATGAATAAAAATAGTTTTACTCAGAAACTTTGACAAGAAAATGATGTTTTTAATATAATACTTCTCAGTTTCAACTGATTTTTACTTATTTTTTTGGAATTCTCAAAAATGTAATAAATTTGCCAAAATATCTGAGTTTTGTTATAAAAATTTCTAAGCCCGATCTGATTCAAAGAAAAAAAGCAATATTTTTCATTCTGACTTCCTATTAACGAATAAAAATTGTTTTACTCAGAAACTTTGACGAGAAAATAATGTTTTTAGTATAAATCTTATCAGTTTATACTGATTTTTATTTATTTTATTTGAAATTCTCAAAAATGTAATAAATTTGCCAAAATTTCTGAGTTTTTATTGTAAAAATGTCAAAGTCCGACGTAATTCAAAGAAAAAAAGCAAAATTTTTCGTTCTGACTTCCTATAAATGAATAAAAATAGTTTTACTCAGAAACCTCAACGAGAAAAAAATGTTTTTAGTATAAATCTTATCAGTTTATACTGATTTTTATTTATTTTATTTGAAATTCTCAAAAATGTAATAAATTTGCCAAAATATCTGAGTTTTATTATAAAAATTTCCAAGCCCGATCTAATTCAAAGAAGAAAAGCAAGAATTTTCGTTCTGAATTCCTATAAATAAATGAAAATTGTTTGACTCGGTTTGGCGTCTTAAAAAAAGAAAAAAAAAAAAAAAACGCACACACATCTTCGAGCTTCATAGAGCTGGAAAAAAGTTTCCGGCGCAAAGATGATTTTTTTTTTTTTTAATTTAATTCTTACAGGCCGATACGGAAATCGATATGGGCATAAGTTCAGCGAATTCAACGAGCATGGCGAGTATATTGCCGCGTTCGGCTCAGGAAGAGCAACGGCTCGTAACAGTTACGACTTGCATCGACGATTCAGCGAATAAATTATCACGGCACCTGATGGTCGCGAGTTCGATGCAAACTTGTCCCGAACTATCGAGGCCGGTTCAAGCCTGTCCGAAATATTCGAAAGTAATCGCCAAAGCTGACACGACCGAAGTCACGGATATTCCTAGCGGTCAGATTGAAACGAACGAGCAAATATTCATTGACAATAATCAACAATCGTCGGTCGCGAGGCTCGCGAAGATTCAGGAAAAAATTCACGAGTCAACCGAGGAGGAGGAGCCCCGTGTCGATAAAACGAACGGGATCATTCTCGAGTCTGAATCCTCGTTGCAATGTCACATGTGCAACAAAAAAGGTTTTACAATGGAAAAATTGAAGGTGCAGGCGATTTTTTTTTTTTTTCTTTACAAGAATATTACGATTGAGATTGTTTTTCATTATCAAATTTTGAATATTCAAGTATTTGGCGTGAAAAATATGTCTGCGAATGGATTTAGTAGAATTTGCAAAATTGACCGAGTTGTGGCACTCGTTTAAAACTTTTCACAAGTTTTTCTTTTTCTCAAATAACCACATTTTTTACAAATTCATGATATTTCAAAAACCAGTCGACCAAATGCGTCGAAATATTTTGTCAAACATTTTCCACAGTCCTTTAATTGTGGAAAAGAAAAAATTAGCAAAAATCGAAACACAAATTTTCGAAATAAAGCCGTTTTTTTCATTTTTTAACATTTTTAATTAATATTATCGGTACCTGCTATAGTCAAAACTCATACGGATTAGGAATATTTTCGTTTTTTTGATTTTGTTTCACATGAGAAATCCTGTTTCAAGAATTTTGCAGTTTAAAAAAGAAAAATTCACAAAAATGACATGAAAATCCGGCCTATGGGCTCAAATATATCCCCCCTCAATCTGATCGACGAGATAAAATTTTAACGTCGATAATATCATGAAAAACGAAAAAAAAAAAAAAATCGATTTTCAATTTCAGAATCATCTGAGCACGCATCGCGGAACGAAAGAGTTTCAGTGCACCAAATGTCCATTGAGATTTTGCACGAACGGTGGTTTGAGCCAACACTTGAGAAAACACGCCGTTAAATCATCGTTAGTATTCCGAATATTTTTTTTTTTTCTAAATTACTCCCAAACGCGATTTCACGAAAATTCCAGCACGTTGCTATGAAATTAAGGATGTTCCTCTGTTTGTTTACGGGACGAGTCTCCGGGGGGGGGGGGGTGTCCTTATGCTTATTAGGGTGTCCGTTAAAATAACTTTTTTTCTGGCAACATTGCGATTGCTTTTTTGTCATTTTTTAAACATTGCACTGTGAAATATACAAAGTTATAAAATAATTTTTATAAAATAATAAAAGAGCGATGCTCTTTTGTCATTTTTTAAACATTGCACTGTGAAATATACAAAGTTATAAAATAATTTTTATAAAATAATAAAAGAGCGATGCTCTTTTGTCATTTTTTAAACATTGCACTGTGAAATATACAAAGATATAAAATAATTTAGCGTTGGAGGCATTCAAAATAAGATTAAGAAAAAAAAAATAGCGATGATGTGATTAAAATTGAATATGTGATCCCTCAAATTGAAAAATTTATTGTTTCGCGACGATGTAGCGGGATAAATATACATACTATGGAATTAACGCAAGAGACATGATTTATAGAAAAAATTATAACCTTTCATTTGTCATCAGTGCTTATATTGAAAAAAATGCATACATCACGAGATACACGCGAAAAACTATGAAAAAGACCTTTTTTTTTACTTTAATCGATTTCCGGCACTATCGGGCATGCCCTAAATCGAAAAAAAGTATTTTTCCCATTTTTTGTACGTCATGACCTATCAAAAAAAGAGGCGGGCCAGAAAAAAGTTGTTTCAACGGACACCTTAATGCTCATACGCAGGCAGAGCTCAGTGGTGCTAACGTTAATTTCTCACTTATCTCGGCCAGCTAATTTATATTCTCTAAATCAGAATTCGAACTGTGAGATTTTGTTTCGACGCTATTCGATGGTAAATTGCATTGATAACAACGTATAAAAATTACAGCAATATACTCCTGCAAGCTTTTGAAATATTAACGTTTATGTTGCAAAAAAAAAAATTCAAAATTCACGTTTTCCGAGCTTCAGCTCGAAACGCTGTCCGAACTATTCAAGATAGGGAAAATTGTACGGGAACAATTTTGTAGAGAATTAAATTTTCTACAAAAAAGGTCTGCGACAGCATATACGAAAAGTCAATAGCGGATGAGTGAGAGGTGTCCGAAGTGGCGCGACGAGGAAGTGTGATTTTTGTGAAAACGCAGAATTGTAGACTCATTTGTTGTTAAATTACATAACACCGCGTTAGCGATGAATTAAAAATGCATAAAAATTCATGCGTCAACTGGACACAACGAGAAAGTCGTTACCGCCTAAAAAACTTTATTTATAAATAAATTCAAACAAAACCATCTACTTGAAAATGGTTTTTTTTTTTCTAATTATTTTTACAACTTTGGACGCCTCCGACGCCTAAATTATTAATTTTAGATATATGCCGCCGGGGACTTTTTTTTTTAGAGAATTTAATTATCTAGAAAATGATTTATGAGCAATTTTACTCTGTTACGTATAGTTTGAGCAGCGTTTCGAGTTGAAGCACAAAAAGTGCCAAATTTTCATTTTTTCTATTTTTCCCTCCCCAATTTGTAGAGAGGGATAATGCACATTTTATAAGTTATTATTTATGCCATTTACAATGAAAAGGCGCTAAAAAAAAATTCAAAAACCAAATTAAAAAAAGCTACCAACTTGAAATAGTTTTTTTTTTTTAATTATTTTTACAACTTTGGATGCCTTCCACGCCTAAATTATTAACTTTAGATATATGCCGCCGGGGACTTTTTTTTAGAGAATTTAGTTATCTAGAAAATGATTTATGAGCAATTTTACTCTATTACGTATAGTTTGAGCAGCATTTCGAGTTGAAGCACAAAAAGTGCTAAATTTTCATTTTTTCTATTTTTCCCTCCCCAATTTGTAGAGAGGGATAATAATGCACATTTTATAAGTTATTATTTATGCCATTTAGTATGAAAAAACGCTAAAAAAAAATTCAAAAACCAAATTCAAAGCTACCAACTTGAAATAGTTTTTTTTTTTAATTATTTTTACAACTTTGGATGCCTCCCACGCCTAAATTATTAACTTTAGATATATGCCGCCGGGGACTTTTTTTTAGAGAATTTAGTTATCTAGAAAATTATTTATGAGCAATTTTACTCTATTACGTATAGTTTGAGCAGCATTTCGAGTTGAAGCACAAAAAGTGCCAAATTTTAATTCTATTTTTCCCTCGCCAAAATGTTGAGAGAGACAATAATGCACATTTTATAAGTATTATTTATGCCATTTACTATGAAAAGACGCTAAAAAAAAAAAACTCCCGGATTTTATTCTGAAAAAGAAGCCTTCGACAAGTCGAGTTCGGCAAGTTTGTTCGTCGCGTCTGAAATCGACAGCGTACGCTTCTTTTTTTTCAGCGTTTTAAAATCTGTTACAATTAATTACTCAACGAAAATGCTCCTAATTGAGGTGAGCTTTCGCACACGGTTTTATTATATATAGAACCAAGTCATGCAAATTTTTTAAAAGTACCGGAATTTCAAGTTCGTGAATTGCCGAACGATTTGAACCTGTTTTTCCATGTCTCCCCATAAAAACGAATGTTAAATAATGTTTTTTTTTAAACATTCAATATCACTAATGGGCTGTAAAAATTTCAAGTCGATGACACTATATCGTTATAACAGAGGAACATCCTTAAGGCGTACACTTGCAAGACCAAAAAAAACGCTTTTTTTGAGATTTTTTTTAAAGACAATTTTCATTATTCATTGATCAATATTTACCAGTTCAAAAGACACACATTTCAAGAAGGTACAGTAATTTTTTCATGTCAAAAGAGTGATAAGCAACCGAGTTACAGCCAATCTCCCTGAGGCCCAAAAAAAAAAGTGTTGTTTTGCGGTGCGTAACGCAACTCATGACTGGATCATCCGAAACAAACTAAATCGTTGGAATTAGTTAAAAACAATATTCTCTTGTACTTGACGGCGAGATTTTATCAAAATTTAATTTTTTGACAAAATGGCGCGGATGTTCAAAGTAAAAAATGTTTTTTTCACTAAAAAAAATCGTTGATTTTTCGGTTGTATGAAAAAAAAAATAAAGCGAAAATTCAAAATGTTTCACCGTCAGGTACAAGAGAATATTTTTTTTAAACTAATTCCAACGATTTAGTTTGTCGCAAATGATTTACGCACCGCGAAACAACTTTTTTGTTGCTTGTCGCTCTATTGACATGAAAAAATTACCGTAACTTCTCGAGACGCGTATCTTTCGAACTGACAAATATTGATCAATGAATAATGAAAACTGTCTTCAAAAAAAAAAATCTCAAAAAAAGCGTTTTTTTTTTGGCCCTGCAAGTGTACCCCTTAAGAAAGAAAAAGAAAGAAAAATATCTACCCAACAAAATTGAGTCTAAAAAAAAAATGACAAACCCCAAAGGATCTTTATGAAACCGATAGAATATTTTTCGAACAATCTCCATCTGATCTCTTTTAATCGGTAAAAAAAAAAAAAAAAGCAAAAAAAAAAAGTTCCAAAACTCTAATCGATTCCTCGGGGCGTTTTAGAAATTGGATTTGCTCAATTTGCCGCGAGTCTTTGCCGTGCGAGGATCAATTAAAGTTGCACGCCCGTATGCACGAGGATATCGATTTGACGGGAGGAGTTACAATGGAGCCGGATAGTTCGCAAAAAGAATTCAGCAATTTTTTCAGCTCAGCGTCAACGGGAACGTTCGAGAGCAGCGGCCGCTCGGATCACGAAACGTCAAAGCCGTCGGGCGAAATTCACGAAACCCCGTCAAAAGTCCAAAAAGAATATTCAAATCGATGCAAATATTGTCCAAAGACATTTCGCAAGCCGAGCGATCTCATAAGACACGTGAGAACGCACACGGGCGAGCGTCCATACAAGTGTAAATTTTGCGAAAAAAGTTTCGCCGTTAAATGCACCCTTGACTCGCACACGAAGGTTCATAATGGCAAAAAGACATTTTGCTGTCACGTTTGCAGCAGTCTTTTCGCGACGAAAGGCAGCCTCAAGGTTCACATGCGTTTGCACACGGGCTCGAAGCCGTTTCATTGTCAAACGTGCGATTTGCGTTTTCGCACCTCGGGACATCGAAAAGTTCACGAATCGACGCACAAGCGCGATACGAAGGACGAAACGAAACGAAGAGCGAAGCAATCGAGAATAACGGCGATAGCCGAGGTTGTGGCTGAGGTTGAGAAAACCGTGGAGAGCTCGTCGGTTGCGAGAAAAATGCGAAATGAAGAAACGACAGTGGCGACAACGACGGCGGAAACGAGAATTATTGGAAACTGTACGAATCCCGATACGATAACGATCGGTGCGAGCGGCATGACAAATCACATAACTTTCAATCCCGACGGTACGATAATAAACAACGATTCGACCCTTTCGCTGAACGAGAGCAATCAATTGGTAGCTAATTTGCATTTTCTTCTGGCAAATGGCCTCGTGACGATTCAAGCGGACGAGGCACTTTTGTCGCAAGCACCGATCAGCACCAAAGCCGGCATCGTCGCGGCGCCGACGAGTATAATTCTTCCGGATAACCGAAGAAACCAACGAATCGATAGCAGCGCGGAGCCTGCGGAAAATATCGTGCCGACGAGTCAAATTCCATGCTGGCTTGGCGAAACTGACGAAGCGCGGCCCGAAACATTGAATTTTCATGATTCGAGCGCGGCGCAAAGAACGGAAGCTTCGAGCGAAGCGGCGTCGGCTGGAAAATCGCGCGCGGCGCAAAAATCTGCCAAGCGAGCATGCGGCGCTGCGAGAGGAGCCGGCGGCTCGAAAAAAGAGTGCGAAGTTTGCGGCAAGGCTTTCATGAAACCGTGCCAGGTCGAGAGGCACATGAGGATTCATACAGGCGAGAGACCGTACAAGTGCGAACTGTGCGAAAAATCATTCGCCCAAAAGTCAACGCTGCAGATGCATCGTAAAGCTCACAGCGGCGATCGACCGCATCCGTGTCCTCACTGCGATTACTCGTTCACCCAGAAGGGCAATCTACGGACTCATCTGAGGCGGGCCCATCAGCTCGATGTGCTCGGTGCGAGAAAAATTCGCCCCGGACAGCAGCAATTGCTTGGACTAAAAATCATTCAGAATAATTCCGAGGACGCTGGAGCATTGAATTTCGATGATATCTCGATAATCGAGTATCTTAAGTGATGGGGAAAGCTTCGCGAAGATAAAAAAAAAAAAAAAAAACAGAATTCTATCCAGCTGCATTTCCGGTGAATATTCTCGTCCGAGCGTATCTCTCTTGTATTTTTTGTTTTCCTTTCGTGTGTTTCGTGTATATATATATATATATATATATATATATATATATATATATATATATATATATATATATATATATATATATATATAAGAATGAAAAAAAATTGGCTGTATATTGATGAAATTTGAACGCTGAGGATAAAAGCGCGCTTAACGATTTGTCGGAGCTTCGAGAGATTTTGAGTAAAAAAACAAATATTAATATTTTTGAATCGAAATTGTGATATGGAAGATTTTTACTTGCTTTGCAAAAAAAAAAAAAAAGTAACTTTGGCTAATTTTCGCTACATCGTTAAAGCACAGCTGTATCTTTTTTTTTCCATTAAAACTTGATTTTTTTTTTTAAATCCAAATCGTTTATTTCCGAAACCTCTCGTAAATTTTGGTTTTTTTTTTTTTCGTGTTTCGTGTATATAAGAAAAAAATTGTCTGTGTATCGATAAGTTTGGGCGCGAAGGATAAAATCATTGGCGCGTTTAACAATTTTGTTGGAGCTTTGAAAGATTTTGAGTAAAAAAAAAAACATAAAAAAGAAAATTAAAATCGCGTTGAAACGAAACAAAATTAAAATTAAAAACGCGAGTGAAACGAAACAAAACAAAATCATAATAAATATTTTAAAATCGAAAATTTGGTAGCGAAGATCTTTACTTGCTTTGCAAAAAAAAAAAAGGAACTTTGACTGATTTTCACTATATCGTAAAGCTCGGGCACAGTTGTATCTTTTTTTCCATTAAAACTTGGTTTTTTTTTTAACTAAAAATCGTTTATTTCCAAAACTTCTCGTAAATTTTGTTTTTTTTGTGTTTCGTGTATATAGAAGGAAAAAATTGTCGATATAATGGACGAAATTGAGCGCGAAGGCTCATTCATTGGCGCGTTTAACAATTTATTGGAGCTTCGAGAGATTTTGTGAGTAAAAAAAAACTAAACAAAATTAAAATCATACTTTTAAAATCGAAAAATTGATATCGAAGATCTTTACTTGTTTTGCAAAAAAAAAAAAAACGAACTTTGGCTAATTTTTACTATATCGTAAAGCTTGGCCACAGTTGTATCTTTTTTTTCCATTAAAACTTGTTTTTTTTTTTAATCAAAATCGTTTATTTCCAAAACCTCTCGTAAATTTTGTTTTCTTTTCGTGGATATGAGAAAAAATTTTCTGTATATTGAGAAGTTTGAGCGCGACGAATAAAATCATTGGCGCGTTTGACAATTTATCGGAGCTCCAAGAGATTTTATGAGTAAAAAAAAAACTAAACAAAATTAAAATCATACTGTTAAAATCGAAAAAGTGATATCGAAGATCTTTACTTGCTTTGCAAAAAAAAAAAAAAAGGAACTTTGGCTAATTTTCACTATATCGTAGAGCTTGGCCACAGTTGTATCTTTTTTTTCCGTTAAAAATTGTTTTTTTTAACTAAAAATCGTTTATTTCCAAAAACTCTCGTAAACTTTGTTTTTTTTTGTGTTTCGTGTATATAAGAAAGAAAAAATTGTCGCGAAATTGAACGCGAAGGCTCATTTATTGGCGCGTTTAATAATTTATTGGAGCTCCAAGAGATTTTATGAGTAAAAAAAAACTAAACAAAATTAAAATCATACTTTTAAAATCGAAAAATTGATATCGAAGATCTTTACTTGTTTTGCAAAAAAAAAAAACGAACTTTGGCTAATTTTTACTATATCGTAAAGCTTGGCCACAGTTGTATCTTTTTTTTCCATTAAAACTTGTTTTTTTTTTAATCAAAATCGTTTATTTCCAAAACCTCTCGTAAATTTTGTTTTCTTTTCGTGGATATGAGAAAAAATTTTCTGTATATTGAGAAGTTTGAGCGCGACGAATAAAATCATTGGCGCGTTTGACAATTTATCGGAGCTCCAAGAGATTTTATGAGTAAAAAAAAAACTAAACAAAATTAAAATCATACTTTTAAAATCGAAAAAGTGATATCGAAGCTCTTTACTTGCTTTGCAAAAAAAAAAACGAACTTTGGCTAATTTTCACTATATCGTAAAGCTTGGCCACAGTCGTATCTTTTTTTTCCCTCAAAACTTGTTTTTTTAAAATAAAAATCATTTATTTCCAAAATTTCTCATAAATTTTGTTTTTTTTTTTGTTTTTTTTGTGTTCCGTGTGTATAAAAAAGAAAAATGTCTGTATATTGACAAGTTTGAGCGCGAATGCTAAAATCATTGGCGCGTTTATCAATTTATCGGAGCTACGAGAAATTTTGAGTAAAAAAAAAAAAAAACAAAAAACAAAATCATAATTAATATTTTAAAATCGAAAATGTGATATCGAAGATTTTTACTTGCTCTGCAAAAAAAAAAAAAAAGGAACTTTGGCTAATTTTGCTCGGGCACAGTTGCATCTTTTTTCCATCAAAACTTGTTTTTTTTTTTTTTTTAAATCAAAATCATTTATTTCCAAAAACTCTCGTATATTTTCTTTTTTTTTTTTCCAATTTTATTATTTATTCGCGGTCTAATGCTTGAAACTACAGAGCTGTTGACTCGCGGGACAGCCATCCGGATGATTCTCATAAAACCAGCAAGGCTTCGCCTTTATCGGCAATCTTTTTTTCGCATTTTTCTTACCACCGATCGTTATCTCATTTCCGGGCACTCTGAATCTTACATTGCCATCGATAACACGAAAAATGTGACCGTTGTTACGTAACAATGTCTGAAGACCGCCGCACTCGTTTCTCAATTCTCGGAGAGTCTCCGGCGCGATGATTCTCGCGATCTCCGACAATTTCATTTGTCCACCGGCGTTCCAATTCGTCTCGTCGTCATCGCTGATCCTTATATTTCGTACTTTTCGCAAAAGTTCCGACGCCACGACATTGATTATCTCATCGATGATCTTTCTGTCGATTCTCGTGCAATTTCTCACTCTCTCGACGCTGTCCCGAGGCTTAAAGTCACTCGACCATTGGCTGCTCTTCCCCGAAACTTTCGTATCCTCGTTTTTCAAAATTTTCGTATCCTCATTTTTCGAAATTTTTGTATCCTCGTTTTTCGAAATTTTCATTCCCCTCGGCGATCTTGCATTTATCGTCTCATCGATGATTTTGTCCCGAGCGGTGGTCATTTCACTCGGATATGTTCTGTCGCGTCCGACGAGGCAAATTCTCTTGGTCGATGGAATTCTCAATTTGTCAATATCCGTAATAAAACCACAATCCTCGCAGACGCGTCTCACGTAATTCATGTACTCGAAATATTGACTCTTGGCGGAGCTGTCTCGTTGAAATTTTCTTCCGTCGAACTCGTGAGCGCAGCACGGCAGAAGAAAGAAACGACACGCGTAGGAACTTCGCGCCGCTATCACCGGAATCCAAGGTGTCAGCTCGTCCGAATGATTTCCTATTAGCCAATCGACATTGGGAAATAATGTCGATGACGAGGGTACGATAGTTTTTTCCTGTTACGAGAAATTCATTTTTTCATGGGTGTGAATTATTATTATTATTATTATTTTTTTTTTCGTATTATCGTAGAAGGAAAAGTTTAACGTGGCGCTTCCTGCTCACAATACCATTTTTTTGTCAAACTTTAAAAGATATTATCATTTTCATTAAAGACCGCTTGGTAAACATACCGAGTATCAACATTGGGGTGTTTAAAACAATTTTTTTTTTTCTATTTTTCATGCTCCCATCAAAACTTGAGTCTTGATGGGAAAAAAACATTTGAACGTTTCTAATTATAACAGCCAATTAATAGGCCCATAACACTTTTTCCATGTCTCATTAGTTCAGGCTCAAAACTACCTTTCGATTCCATAAATCTGTGTCCTGCATCACAAAAATTGCATCGCCGAACAAAATCAGTGGACCAAAGATGCTGAACCGGCGAAATCACATACAAAAGTGTATCTATATATAATTTGTATATATAGATATATATATATTTGTATGTGATTTCGCCGGTTCGGCATCTTTGATCCACTGATTTTGTTCGGCGATGCGATTTTTGTGATGCAGGACACAGATTTATGGAATCTAAAGGTAGTTTCGAGCCTGAACTAATGAAACATGGAAAAAGTGTTATGGGCTCCAGGTCTATAACGGATTACATGGGTTTTGAAGCAAAAAAAAAAAAAAAAAAGCATGTTTTCTCGATTTTTCTTTCACATTATATAATAAATTATTTGTGTTCAACATGTTGGGTAATATTCCAACGGTATTTAAAAAAAATTTCAGCCAAAAGTATTGGAAATTCAGCCGGTGGGTTTACGGAGACTCCTCAAATAAAGTGTCCTAGCGGCGGTCACGATAACTCGTGATAGCTTTATCTGAAATTAAAAAAACCAAATATTTTCTGTTAGTAGATAAGTATAGCTCGTGATTGAACGAAGGATTTTTCTTTTTTTTTTTTTTATTACAATTAATTTTACAAGTCTACATGTAAATTGTACCAAAAAATGTATTATTTTGCATACAACTCTGCCAAAATTTCAAAATTTCAATTTTTTTTTCTAAATCCTTCGTTCAATCACGAGCTATGCTTTTCTGCTAACAGAAAATATTTCGTTTTTTAATTTCAGATAAAGCTATCACGAGTTATCGTGACCGCCGCGAGGACACTTTTTTTTTTTGAGGGGTCTCCGGAAATCCACCGGCTGAATTTCAAACGTTTTTTGATGAAAATTTTTTGAAATACTGTTGAAATGTTACTCTTTGAATATAGAATGTGAAAAAAAAATCGAGAAAACGTGCTTTTTTTTTTTTTTTGCTTCGAAACTTATGTAAGGGTCGCTCATTGGACGTTTCTAATTATAAAAGCCAATTAATGTCTATTAGGAACTTTTTTTGGAAGGAAAAATATGAGACCGCATGTATTTCAAATAAAAAGATCCTTTAATGATTTAAAAGTTGTAAACGATATTGCTGAACGAAAAGTAGCTTTGGGCGCGTCATTTAATTAATTATTAACCAAGGATAGAGATCGAGCGCTATACTTTTAGTCGCTGATTTCCACCAAAAGACGCGTGCCACGTGTAAAAAGGCGTCGTTGGCATCAATCTTTACCGAAAATAAATAAATAAATGACATTTTGCGTTTTTTTTTTGGCATAAAGTCATAGCGGAAAAATTTTTAAAGGTGAATAAATTTGCTTTATATATATAAAGCAAATTTATTCCCTGAGACCAATGATTTCCTATTTCAGAAAGGGAATAAAGAACCAGGTAGTACGTATTTGAGTAAAGAAAAAAAATTATCACGAAAAAAAAAAAAAAAATTCACCAGATACGAATTGTTTATGACAATTTATAAACAATTTTTAATCGAAAAATTATTGTTATGAATAAAATCGATCTAAATTTTTATTTAGAAAACGATGGTGTCAGACAAAGCTCAACTTAAAATTGTTTAGAATTTTTAATAAAAAATTAGAAATTAGGAATTAAAAAAAATTTATTTAATGAATTTTTTTTTTCTCAATTCGAAATAAAATTCTCATGGTCTCATATTTTTCCTTCCAAAAAGTTCGTCATAGACATTGATTGGCTGTTATAATTATAGAATATAAGAATATAGAAAATATAGAATATAAGAATATAGAAAATATAATTATAGAAACGTAATTATAGAAATGAGCTTCCACTTAAGCTACAGAGCTCCCTCTTCGCGAAGATTTTTTTTTTTTCTATCAAAACTCAAGTTTTGAGCGATGGGGGAGCATGAAAGATCAAATTTTTTTTTTCCAAACACCCTAATCAACATTTTATATTTAATATTTTTCGCATCAAAAATTGATGAAAAATCGAAAATTTTTTGGCCCAACAAAGTAGAAGTCTCCCTTAATTGGTATGGCAAAAATAAATTTCCGTGGAAGATAAAATTCCGTTGATAAATTCTATGTGATTAATTATCGTGAATTTTTTTCATTATTACGTTGATTGTTAATTATTTTCAAAAGTTTGCGTTTTATGTAAAAATCGAAAATACAAAAGTCGTTTGAGAACAGAGAAAAGCAACGTCGGCGAGTCATTATTTTCGTAAATTTTAGAGATCGTTGAAGGGTTCCAAAATGCCTGTTGCATGCAATTTTAAGTATTTTTTCTCAAGCCATAGTTTCGAAAATTACATAAAAATTCAATACTTTTTTGGATTTGTTTTTTTTTTTTTTTGTGCAAATACCGATTTACGTTTACTCACAACGAGACGCGTCGTCGGTGGATAAATGCTCCAAATTTTTCGTTTTCTAAGATCGAATCCGGTCCCGGAATGTCCCTCGCTCGTTAATATATAAACCAACAAACCATTTCCACAGCCAAGATCCACGAAGCTCTGTTTTTTCACGCTATCGTCGATTCTCTCGTTTTCCCACAATAGCAAAAGATACGCGGCAATTGCAACGTCCTCGTAGACAAATTTATTCGGATCCGTGCATTCGGGCCATTTTTTTACCATCTCCGTGCCATATTTTTGCTTGAGCTTGTCGTACAGGCGCGTGTACTTTTCCGACGATACGAGATTCAACGAGCCATGAACGAGCGCATCGTCAGCGGGACGATTGTTTTCTATCCATTTTAATAAACGTGGAAACAATCGGTCGCGCAGCCAATTTATACTCGAATCGAGAGAATCATAATTTGTCCCTTGGACGCTTATGGCAAAATAATTTTCATCGTCGAACGTAATTTTGTAAGGTTTCGTCAAGCTCAAACATCGTTTTTCCGGCTCGAGAGCGCGATGATGGCAAAATATTAATTTGTATTCTTTGCTGACGATGATAAATTCCATGCCGGTGGAAAATTTAATCGAATCACGGGGTAAATATTTATTTACAAGCAAATATGTGTGTCTCGCGTTTTTTTCCAGAGGATCAAAGTTTGGCGTTACGGGAGTACATTTATTCGTGATATTCAAGAGATTTGTCAGATCTTCGTTTTTCGAGCTATAATCAAAAATTTCGGGAGGAATGTCGATTCTCGCTAGAGCATTCATCGTTTCCGCCGTATCGCTTTCTAATTTTACGGTCAATAAATTTGCGCAACAAGATATTCTCCTGTTAACGAGATGAGGATTTTTCAGCCAAATGCTCATAGCGCTCCAAAATCTTTCGGAGCTCTCTTTACTAGTCGCGCCGACTATAACTTCAAAATTCATTTTGATAAATCTATGAGGGGCTGGGGGGGGGGGGGGGAGTTTGTCGAATTTTATTTACGATTTTTTCTGAGTTTCCGGTGAAACGTCGATTTTGTACTGGAAATAAAACAAAGTAGCTTTGTGGAGAAAAAAAAAAAACTTTTGGGTCGACAAAATACAATTTATTATATTATTTTTATATCATGGTATATGGTAACTATAAAAATAAAAATGATAAACTATAAAATCGTCATATTTTGTTTAATATTAATATTCGATTGTTTAATATTTATTATTTTTAAGGCTTTTCGGTAGTATTGCCTTAAGATGTTCCAAAATTTCATTTATTTTTCATTTTTAAACGACTCGAGCCCCCTCGCAATTATAACAGCAAAAACAAAATTCTACAATGTTTGTATGAATAACAAAGAGCGATTTAAAATAATGAATCATCATAAAAATCAAAGAATATACGAGACGTTATTGGTTAATATGATATTAATCATTAATATTGTTTGTCGCAGTAATAGTGTAACGGTGAGGGCATACGTTGCGATTGATTTTTTTTTTGTTTCCCCCAATTCAATTACCTTTTTCTTTATCCATTCAGTATCGAAAAAAGCTTTTTCCATTATTTGCTGAACTCTCACTGGATCGGGTTCGACTACATGTTGCTTAAAGCTCTGCAAGCAAACTCCCAGATATGTAAAACTGGTATATCTTCGTATTTGAGGTTATATGGCAATGATTTTTTTAGGTTGGAAAGCGATTTGTTTTTAGGTTAGATAAACGGTCGTTGGGTCGGACGAGTGATTGTTGTGAAAAGTAAAAGAACGTAGTTTTGTTTTTTAAAATGAGGCTTACTTGTCTGATGGAATGTCTGTAAAATTCTTTAGCACCGGCTGGCAATTTTTCGCATTCTCTCATCAAATATTTGTACAAACGTTTCGGTGTTTTTATAGACTCTCGTAATATCGTACTGGCCATTATTTTGTCAACCCTCTCACACTGACGAACTCTCCCCATTCATTTCAATACGTTGTGCAATATTTTTCGAGTTTGTCGCGAACAAAATTTTATTTGTGCTCCGAAAAATTTGACGCGTTATATAGGGCTGCTCGAACTTTGACTTTGTACTGATGAAAATAGCGGAGCTTGTTTCGCCGCAAATAAAATAGTTTTTTTTTTTTTTTTTTCCACGGGTATAGTGAATAAAAATGTTATAGCAGGCCTAAAGATCATGTTTGCGAATCGCATGAAATAAAATCTGCAAGATTTTTTTTTTA
Organism: Rhorus exstirpatorius; assembly: GCA_963564615.1. Classification (NCBI taxonomy): domain Eukaryota; kingdom Metazoa; phylum Arthropoda; class Insecta; order Hymenoptera; family Ichneumonidae; genus Rhorus; species Rhorus exstirpatorius. The sequence goes on along the minus strand of OY751314.1, from coordinate 46,839,663 downwards.
TAAGAGACATTGTTTTGCTTATTGCGACGATAAAAATTGGATAATTTCACTAATAATGTTGCAAATATGTCGATATATAGTACAAAGCCTGCCGCTGAATAAATTTTCAGTCTTTTGCAGAATTTTTCATAATTCTTACAGTATCGCCGCGCAGAGTCATACGGCTGGTTTGATCAGTAGGTTCAATAGTTACGCTCGAAATTATTTAATGTATATATCGCCCTGAAAATGATTAATCGTAATGTGATTTAAATAATTGAAATAAAAAAAAAATGTATATTTCAGTTATCGGAGATGAAATATTGAAGGCTCAGGTCAAGGATACAAATTCCTTCTTTATGTGCACTCTGCTGTACGAATGCGGCGTAAAAGTTAAAAAAGTTGGTTCACCATTCATAATAAATATAAAATTCTTACTATTACGTTATTTTTACGATTGATCATTCCGATGTATTAAAAGTTCATAAAAAAATTTGGAAAAATCTAATTTGGCAACTATATTCATAAACTTGAATTTCTAACTGATCAAATATATTTAAAAAAAAAATGGAGAAAAACCGGAAAACCTGATAAGGCACAAAAGTTAAAAAAGTTGGTTCACCATTCATCCAAGCAGTTGATAATAAATATAAAATTCCAACTGTTAATGTTTATCTTTACAATTGATCATTCCAATGTATTAAAAGTTCATAAAAAATCGGGAAAAATATAATTTTGCAACTATATTCATAAACTTGAATTTCGAATTGATCAAATATATTTAAAAAAAAAAAAAAAATGGAGAAAAACCGGCAAACCTGATAGGCACGAATTTCATTGATGCAAATAATAAAGATCGACTGTTGAATATATTTTATAAATATTTTTACAAATATGCGGTAAACTCAACTATCTCAAGAATCGTATGAATGTAAGAATGATTTTTTCTTTAAGATTTCCGTTATAAGCGACGACGTTGACGTGATAGCGAATGAAATACGCGATTTCTCAGAAAATTACACATACGTTATCACATCAGGAGGGATAGGGCCGACTCACGATGATATGACATTCGAGGGTCAGTGACCGAGTGAGAAAAAAAAAAAAAAAACGAAAAAAAAAATGAAATATTTCCGTTCGAACTTTCGTAGGTCTGGCGAAAGCCTTCGACGATACGTTGCATCATCATCCAACGCTGGTTGAAATTGTAAAAAAGTTATTGAATCCGCAAGATCCGGATGCACCGGGCTACAAATTGGCATATGTAAGAATTGTCTCAAATCGTTGGTTTTTTTTTTTTCCCCCTAAAATACATATCATACCGCAAGCCATAAATATGCGTGTAAATATTTCAAAAAGATACCGAAAAAGGCTACATTGAAGTTTGCCACCGATCCAAAGACCGGAAAGCCCACAAATTATCCTTGCATCGCCATGAAAAATGTTTACGTTTTTCCTGGCTCGCCGGTATTCTTGGAGACCTCATTCGGCAATTTGTGCAAGGTGAAATAATAAAAAAAATAAATTAAAAAATTTTATCGCCCAAAAAAAAAAAAAGAAGAAATCTTGTGAAATAATTCTTTACTTTCTGAAATTGCGCCAAGGATTTGTTCGTGACCGATCGTAATTTCGTGAAAAAGGAAATTTTTATAAACGCCAAGGAAGATTCCTACGCTTCTGCATTGACGAGTCTTGCGATGGAACTACCTCGTGTAACTTTTGGCTCTTATCCGATCAGCGATCCCAGGTAATGACGAAAATTGTCGTCGAGAAATACGTTTTTTTTTTTTTTTCTTCTTTTCTATCACGAAATTTCGGTGTTTCATATTATTCTCAAATTTCTTTGCAGTTTACCATACAAGGCGAGGGTAACGATAGAGAGTGACAATGAGAACGAGACGAACGAGGCAAGAGACAAATTCATCAGTCTCGTTCCCTCGAATATTTTGGTAAATTTCAACGACGTACCTGAATCATCTCGAAGAAGTGATTGAGAGCAAAGCGGGGGGGGGATATAAAACGCGTCGAAGAACTTTTGTAAAAGTATTGGAATAAATTTTTTTTTTTTTTCGATTTTCCAGATGAATGATTGCGTTGTTCTTTTTCCTTCCTATTTCTTCAGCAATATTTTCCGTTTGAAAATTATTCATGGACGTGGGTAATTTGGGGGGTTTTTTTTTTATTTTATTTTTTTTTGCAAAGAAACAAAACTCTGCCCCGTACACGATCGTTGAAGACACTTTGGTACACCCGGGTGGCAACTTTTCGGTCGAAACTCGTTCTGAATATTGATGAGTCGACGATATATAGTCTTCCTGGGAGGAAAGTTTCATCGTGTATAGGTCAGGAAACTCTCGAGGAGGCATTATTACAGGGGGTCTTTGAATACAGAGAACGTTCTATTTTCCATTGTTCATGAGAGACGCGCTCGTAGAATTTTGTAAGAGGTTTAAGCATTATTTCGCCATTGTTGGAGTTCAGTTATTATTATTATTATTATTATTATTATTATTATTATTATTATTATTATTATTTTCGTTGCTTCGATGATTCTCGATAATGGGAGTTATCGTGTAATCCAAAGTGATAATAATAATAATTATTATTATTATTATTAATATTTAATTATTATTTATTTTTTATGAAAAAAAATTATTTTATTTCCTCGTTACTCCTTCGATCCATCTCTCACGATAATAATTAAATAAAGAAAAAAATGTTAAAAATTCTTTTCCTCAAAAAATAACGAGAAATTTTTGCCATGGTGGAAAGTTCGGTAATAATAATTATTATTAATATTTATTTATTATTTATTTTTTATAAAAAAAAAAAAATCATTTTGTTTCCTCGTTACTCCTTCGATCCATCTCTCACGATAATAATTAAATAAAGAAAAAAATGTTTAAAATTCTTTTCCTCAAAAAATAACGAGAAATTTTTGCCATGGTGGAAAGTTCGGTAATAATAATAATTATTAATATTTATTTATTATTTATTTTTTATAAAAAAAAAATCATTTTATTTCTTCGTTACTTCTTCGATCCATCTCTCATGATAATAATTGAATAAAGAAAAAAATGTTAACAATTATTTTACCTCTCAAAAATAACGAGAAAATTTTTGCCTTGTATTAGCCATGGTGGAAAGTTCGGTAATAATAATTGCTATTAATATTTATTTATTATTTATTTTTTATAAAAAAAAAATCATTTTATTTCTTCGTTACTCCTTCGATCCATCTCTCACGATAATAATTGAATAAAGAAAAAAATGTTAAGAATTCTTTTACCTCAAAAATAACGAGAAATTTTTGCCTTGTATCAGCTATGGTGGAAAGTTCGGTAATAATAATTATTATTAATATTTAATTATTATTTATTTTTTATAAAAAAAAATCATTTTATTTCTTCGTTACTCCTTCGATCCATCTCTCACGATAATAATTGAATAAAGAAAAAGATGTTAAGAATTCTTTTACCTCCAAAATAATGAGAAACTTTTGCCTTGCATTAGCCATGGTGGAAAGTTCGGTAATAATAATTGCTATTAATATTTATTTATTATTTATTTTTTATGAAAAAGAAATCATTTAATTTCCTCGTTACTCCTTCGATCCATCTCTCACGATAATAATTGAATAAAGAAAAAAATGTTAAAAATTCTTTTACCCCGGAAATAACGAGAAATGGGGGTTTTCTTTCTTGTATTAGCTATGGTGGAAAGTTCGGTATGGGAAGAATTCCAAGAGAAAACTGGGAATTTATCGTACAGAGAGTTTCATGGTGCGGCGGAAGAGTGAGGGACGTTGAATGAAACGAGACGAAAACGTATATTTTCAGAACAAATATTTACACGAAAAAAAAAAAAAAGAGAAAAAGATGGCGGAGGGGGATGAGATGAAGAGGGGCGGTGGAACGAAGAGCGAGAGAGAGAGAGAAAGAGAGAGAGAGCTTTGAGGGTTGTTCGGGAGGAACATGAGGCTGTATGTATACGCGAATGAGGGGAAGTTTGGGGGTATAAAAAGAGCGAAAATGTGTTTTCTGTTTGATTTGCGACTATATTTTTCTTTCCGGCTCGACGGGCTTTGGAGAAACGAGCGGGTGGCCTGGCCCCTCCACCCGCGATTTTACCTTTTTTTTTTTTCTTCTTTTTTTCAACCCCAATCCTGTCAAACTTGCTCGTCGTTGCCCGGTGGAAAAACTCGAAACGAGTTTTGCCATTTTCACAAATACACACACAGTGAGATTGATTAGTGTTGCACGATTTTTTTTTTCGTTAGTATTTATATACATACACACAGGTCCAGGCGATATTTTGTTTTTATTCTCCGTTCGAATATATATACTTTTTTTCTTTATTCTTTTTTAATTTTTTTCTTTTTTTTTTCGATCAAAACGACAGGGCAGTTATCGTTTTTAAAAATCGGATTCGTCGCATTCGAAATTCGATATTTCGTCACGTTTGAACGGTACTTCAAGGGGAAAATGAGGAAAAGGCTTTCGATATATTTTTTTTTTCAGAAAATTTTTTGTTTCAAGATTTCTTTAATTTTGAATTTTAAATCTTTTTCTCTAACGGTTCTCTAACTCTGGGGTGAAAACTTTAAACGGTTGTCACGCTTAAATTATTTATTTTTTTTTCGTAAAGAAAAATCACTGAAGGTGCATCGAACATTGTAGATTATGAGCAAGATGTGTGTGTGTGTGTGTGTGTGTGTTTTGAAAAAAATTAACGTAAATTCGTAACTAAAAAAATCATGAGTTAAAAAAAATCATAACTCTTGAAATATTAAATATTTTTTGATAAAATTTATAAGATATGCTCTTCGGATACAATACTTCAAGAAAAAAAAGTAATTATTAATTTAATTCAACGATAAGGATAATAATAATTGGGAAATTTTGATCCGAAAATTCAGCCTAAACTTTTTTAAAAATGTCTTCTCTGATTGGGCTGAAATGACAATTTTTCAAGGACTTTTTACTCCAATTTTAAAATTGGAGTAAAAAGTTATAAGGTATGCTCTTCGGATACAATACTTCAAGAAAAAAAGGTAATTATTAATTTAATTCAACGATAACGATAATAATAATTGGGAAATTTTGATCCGAAAATTCAGCCTAAACTTTCTTAAAAATGTCTTCTCTGATTGGGCTGAAATGACAATTTTTCAAGGACTTTTTACTCCAATTTTAAAATTGGAGTAAATTCCAAGAAAGCCACGTGAAATTTGAAGGATTTTGTTATTATTATCATTTGTCATTATTATTTTTAATCCGAAATAAAAATGTTCAATGACATTGCGAAAATTTGGTAAAACGAATGGAGCGAAAAAAAAAAAAATAATGCAAATGAAAATGCTCGATAAAATTTTTTAAGAAATCTCTTAAGAAATCATAACTCTTGAAATTTTAAATATTTTTTGACAAAATTTATAGGGTATGCCCTTCGGATACAATACTATAAGAAAAAAAAGGTAATTATAAATTTAATTCAACGATAACGATAATAATAATTGGGAAATTTTGATCCGAAAATTCAGCCTAAACTTTCGTAAAAATTTCATCTCTCCTTGGGCTGAAATGACAATTTTTCAAGGACTTTTTACTCCAATTTTAAAATTGGAGTAAATTCCAAGAAAGCCACGTGAAATTTGAAGGATTTTGTTATTATTATCATTTGTCATTATTATTTTTAATCCGAAATAAAAATGTTCAATGACATTGCGAAAATTTGGTAAAACGAATGGAGCGAAAAAAAAAAAATAATGCAAATGAAAATGCTCGATAAAATTTTTTAAGAAATCTCTTAAGAAATCATAACTCTTGAAATTTTAAATATTTTTTGACAAAATTTATAGGGTATGCCCTTCGGATACAATACTATAAGAAAAAAAAAGGTAATTATAAATTTAATTCAACGATAACGATAATAATAATTGGGAAATTTTGATCCGAAAATTCAGCCTAAGCTTTCGTAAAAATTTTATCTCTCCTTGGGCTGATAAATGACAATTTTCCAAGGACTTTTTACTCCAATTTTAAAATTGGAGTAAATTTCAAGAAAGCCTTGTGAAATTCGAAGGATTTTGTTATTATTGTCATTATTATTTTTAATCCGAAATAAAAATGTCCAATGACATTGCGAGAATTTGGTAAAATGAATGGAGCGAAAAAAAAAATAATGCAAATGAAAATGCTCGATAAAATTTTTTAAGAAATCTCTTGTATATTTATTAATACGTTGAAGGACCGTCTCGTAGAGCTGTTTTACCTCTCCTGTATTTACACATCGTCAATTTAAGGATAATCCTGAACATAAATTCGAGTGTTAAGCTATCTCTGTCTCTCTGTTTCTCTTTCTCTCTTTGCCTGGCTCTCAGAGCTTTTGCTCGTCGTAGCTTTTGCAAGGAATTTCGTTGATCTCCATCTCACTCCCTCGATCTCTCATGCGTATATATATATATGTATGGCCCTTGGGGTTAGTCCACCCTCTCTTATGTCCCGTTGTTTCCCGTTACTTTTAATTACGAGCACATTTCTCTTTGTTACGTCGTTTAATTAATAGCCAGCGTCCGGATTGTGTGTATATGTGAAACACGAGATGATGTCAGAGCGACATCATATTAAAAAAAAAAAAAAAACACCTCTACGAAAAAAAAAGGACACCAGGAGTGTCAGTATTAAGCCATGGAAGAGTCTGTAATTTAATATTCGATCGAATTAATTTTCAATCTTTCGTCAACTGGCTCTTCGATCAATTTTTACGGTTTAATTAATTAATTTTTCAAATTTCTGCTATTCCTCGATCGGACATCGAGATTGAAAAATTTGTGTATTAAAGAGAGAAAAAAATAAAAAAAATAACAAAATGAACTATTTCGTATTTTCCTTCGAGTGGCAAGAGCTTTCGAATGGGATACGAAGCGAGAAAACTTGCGAGGGGTTTGGACTACATAATCAAAGTAAAATTGAAGCCGTCTGGCAGGTGGATGCTGCTATAAGGTGCCATTCGGTAAAAAAAAGAGTGAGAGAGAGAGAGAAAGAGAGAGTGAGAGAGAGAGAGACACACAGAGAGAACACGTGGGAAAGAGAGAATGAGAGGAAGAATAAAGAGGAGAAGAGTAAAGTGGAACGTAGAAGCCGTTTTGCTTATTCATGAGTAAATTTCCCTCTAAAACGAAAATACTGGCTGGCTTCGTTCAGCGGGCCCGTATATATATGTGTGTATGAATAGAGTAAAGAAAAAAAAAAGATAACGAACAGTGGAGTAAGATGGTAAAGAGGAGAAAAGAAGATTTGAAAAAATAAAGATGTAAAAAAAAAATGGACAAAAAAGTGTATATAAATTTATAAAATTTCACGTTAGATCGAAGCTAGCGTGATAAAAAAAAAAACAATAATCGTAATTACTGAAATTATGAGCTTTAGATAGATTACATAAAAGTGATAAATTTTCACATCGCTTTCTCATCATTTTATCTCGCTCGCAAAGCTTCCTCTATATATGAGCAAGTGTGTTTTTCAATTTTGGGCAAATTTCTGATTTGCACGCTTTTTTTTCTGCATTCGATAACAGTAAAACAATGAACGGAAATTTTTTAAATAAAATTTAAAAAATTAACAAATAAAAACTTGAAATTTTTTTTAGAAATTTTTCCAAAACTCTATGCCAATTACCCTTTAAAATATTCATATCATGTCGAAAATAAGGCCAATATCTTAAAATTTAAGCAAACCACAGTGATTATAGTTTTCTTCAATTCAAATTTACTTTGGAAAAAAAAAAGTTAATTCAAGTGCTAAAAAACATCTCCACAGTTATTTTAAATTCTGCCAATTACGCTAACGTGTCATCAAATCTCATAGACTTCTGGAAAAATTTTATTGCCAAAACAGTCGATCAGATGACTGGACATGCGACAAGGATTACCCTAAGATAGTTTTATCGTTATGAAATGATGAAAAATGATTTTTTTCATCGTCATCTTTGCCCCAATTAAATTCCCAATTAAATTCAATTTAAATTCTGCCAATTACGCTAACGTGTCATCAAATCTCGTAGATTTCTGCAAAAAATTTTTCTGCAAATCGGATGACTAGACTGCCACAATGATTACCCCAAGATAGTTCTATCGTCATGAAATGATGAAAAATGATTTTTTTTTTATCGTCATCTTTGCCCCAATTAGGTTCTTGTATGTACCTCGAACTGTTGGATCCTCACTCATACTCGTGTCCTCGTTACTGCCACATATGATTAAACCGTAAAACATGGAACGACCCAGGAATATCATTAGATCGTATACGCGTCACGCGTTATTAATTTTCCAGTGATTCTCGAATCGTAATGAATAGACAAAATGATTCGGTAGACTATACACGTATATAATTTGACTGGACGGACAAGGGAATCGTATCTATTGAAATATGTAATATCTGTGCACATGGACGTACATATATAAAGAGGATAAATAAATATATACATACATATATATATATTTACGCATGTGTAGAGAAAATTGGAGGATCGATAATGCGGACGGGAGATCTATCGTAGTTTCCGGTCCAATGGCTGAATAAAATGTCTGCAGCAGAGCAGACAACCCCAACTGGACGGGCGCACAGGGTAAAAGAGAGAGAGAGAGAGAGAGAGATAGTCAGGAGCTCGACAAATCGAATTCCCTAATGGCAAGAGCTTTCGTTCGTTACCAACATTGTGTTAAGCCGCCAAATCCGAAAGCCACTGAACCGTGAATATCCGCGAATTTACATTTTGCACAGAGCCAACTGTACAGAGACAGAGTCAGCGAGAGTATAAGCATGAGTGAGAGGGCAAGAGCGAAAGAGAAAGAACGAGACCATAGTATATACTGTATAGTTTATCCACGAAATGGAAAGAGTATGAAGAGGGTGAACGAGCAACAGTACGTGCGGATCTCGTTTGTGGGGAATTTACAGTCGTGGATATTATTAGAGATAAAAGAGCAGAGAAATACGAAAGAACGTGATTTCCACGCACAACCCATATATATATATATATACGATCTTCGGACCAAGGTCAATTGTAATTATGAGCCCTGCAGCCATTTAATTCCAGCAGAGTTTTATTTTAACAGCATTATATCGCACGAGAATTTTGCCAGATTCGCGTGGAATGCACGAAGCGCGAAGAATTATATGAAGTATAAGAAAGATGCGAGAAATTAGGGGATGTAAAAATCTATCAGAGGGGTGCAAAGATCCGGAGGATAATCTTTTGAAGAAAAAAAAGTCATGACGTAACGAAGAAATATGGACAAACGAATGACTGGCTGAAACGGATAGGCAAAGGGGGGGTAAGGGAGTTGATAGCACCAACAGGTGTCGAAGGTCCGTTAATGGGCCAACGCTGGTGAGAGAGAAGTTGGCTTTTCAAGTTTATATGTACGTGTCTAGGTATAAAAGGCCATAGGCGAGTTCAACGATGCGCAGCTATAATACGGAGGGTGGAATCGCCTGGTCTTTCCAGCTCTCCTTTCTTTCTCTCTATCTCCAGCTCGTATACTCTTAGCACCCTCTTGAATTCCTCAACCCCCTTCAGACTCTCGAGACAGACGAGCTCTCCCATGTATAGCCTCGATAACGCGGTATACAGCAGTATGTATACAACTAAACAGACACGCAGAGAACGAAGAGCAGCAAGAAGAGAGATGACGAGCATAGTACAGGGGTTTGACTTCGCGAGCCAAGTGAGTCAAAAGAGAGAGAGAGAGAGAGAGAGAGAGAAAAATCAACGAGGGTATGAGATGGTTATAGGGGGAGACTTTAGCGTCCTCTGCTAGGGCAGTTTTCTCGAAAGGGTGAGTCCCATGCAGTCTGTAGCAGAGAGCGGAGATTGAGATACAGGAAGAAACGAAGGTCGGACCTGGCAACCGGGATTTTTGATCTGGGGACAAGAGAAAAAAGGGGTTGGAAAAATGAAGGAGAGTTGGGTTTTGATTCGGGTCTTGGGTTGCGGCGCGTGCCACACGTCCCTATCGATTCCTTCCTTCCTTCCGACTTCTTGCTCCCTAAACGTATATATATATACTCGCTCCATATCCTGTCTTTCCACTACAATATCGCCACTCACATCAGTGCAGCAGAGCCAACTTCACTCGATGCTCCTATTACGAGCTCGACAACTATCCCCATTACAATAGTCCGGATCTTTGTACTACTTTTTCCTGCTCTTTTCTTTGCATCCCTCACGAAAAACTATACCAACTGACACCGATTTTATCCCATTCTTATGGACCTGCCTGTTCTTATCTAAGAGCGTACAATATTATAGGGCACATTGATCCTTCATACAGAGGTTTTTTTTGTCGTTGTTGAAGATCTGGATAATTTAAAAGCAATCAATGACTTTATCAATCAGGAGGATGCTTCAATCGATTCGTGGAATTACGATCAGAGGGGTGTGTCTATAACGATCTGAAAATTCGTGAGAAATCTTGAATGTCATGAATTTTATTGACTCACCTTGAACTAACATGACACACGAAGCTTTGCTGATTGACCGGAAAGTTTTTTAGTGACCCACAGATTTCAATTAACATTATTTTCCTTTCAATCAAAAACTTCGTACGAGCTCATTATCAAAAGAATCGATAATAAGTCAGCTTCAAAT